>PJEM01003567.1:0-42491 GCA_004023845.1 Helogale parvula | reverse complement strand
GGTGCTGCCGCCCAGGCTTCAGGTGGAAGGCTTCTTGGGAGAAGTCCATCAAGCAAAGGCTGACAAGGCAGTGGTGACCTGCTATGACCTCCCAGAAAGCTCGGGGGGGACAGGAGGGCTACGACCCACACATTCTCAGTGTTCCTCCTGCCTCCAGAGTAGCCCAGAGCCGGGAGCCTGCACTCCCTTTAACCGCTATTTTAATTGTTTTTTTTTTCTAATGGATATTCCCGGATGTTCTATAGTGTGAGAACATGACGCAGAAGTCCTATACCAAGAGACGTCCTCCACCACGGTGACAGCCATACCCTCCGGGGGGGCTACAGAGTCTGGGCCACATAGTAAGTGCTTGCTAACTGGCTGTGGTTTATATGGGAGCCCCCAGAGTTATTCAGAGATAATCTGTGAATCCCCAGATAGGGTCAGTGATAAGGTAAGGATGAAACTCCACACTGGGACAGGAAAGGAACTTCACCTGTGTTGGTCCATCACCAAGGATTCTCAAGTTTGGCTCTTCTGTGGACAGGGTCAAGCAGAAAAGAGTTCTCTTGGTATAGGAATTCAGCAAGTGTTTATTACAGGAAGAAACAATGATTGAAATAGAGGTGGGGGGGCATGTGCAATGACCAAGGCAAGTGTCTCCCGAGCCTGTAGGCAAAGAGCGGGAGAGGCAGCCAGGTACACGCCGAATGCCACTCGAATCCCTTTGGAACTTCAAAGAAGGTTGCAGGGAAGGGGTGGGTGAGGGGAAAGAAGCCTCAGAGAAAGAGCAGGAAGAGAAGAGTCAAGGGTCAAGTTCTCAAATTCACCTTTTCTAGCGGTGAGAATAGCAGGCTCTCCTCAGGGGAAATTCAGTCCCCCCTAATGTCCCATCACGGATCTGACCCCATCAGCACCCCCACCCTCCAGCCTGCCGGGGCCACCCACCGACAGAGACTCACAGATTATAGCTTGAGAGGGAATGTATTCTGGACCCAACCCAGCACTTTACATATCTTACCTCCAAATCTAGAAACCGATGCCTGGCTTTCTCTGCATAAATTCCCCGTCAAAGCTCTCGTCTTGGATCCAGTTGACACTGATCTACATTTTCATGATAATATTTTAATTACATTTGTATTTACCTGTTGATTTTCATGCTGAGCATCATCCCGCGAAGGACTGGAGGCAGCTTCTAAAGTTTCAATGTGGTAACTACTTGAGTAAATCGGGCTTTCCACCCGGCTTCAAAATAGCTATACTTGCATCACGAAACAGAGATGATTTTTTTCTTAGTTTAATTGTAAAAACACATACAAAGCACCTTTGAAATCTGGCTTCAAGTTTTAAAATATGTGTATTTACTTACCATTCCAAGAAGCCTCAGGCAGTACTGGGGATCCCGGCCAACTTCACGTCAGAGCTGTCTGAGACACCCCAGGCTCTCCCAGAAGTACAGCGTTCCTGGTGCTGGAGTTTGAGATGTCTACAGTGTGACCTCCTTCGTTTTCTTCCCTTCATTAAAGGAAGAGGAAAAAGGAGATGCAAACGTTGTGTTGGAGAGAGGAGTTTTGTTCAAGACGGGCTGGGGGGCACCGGAGGAGGAGGGATTTTCCTCATATCTTGCCAGCTCAGACCCTTCCTCAACTACACTTGCAGAGAGTCAATCAAGCCCCACGGGACCCACAATCCTTTGCTAAAAGGCCTCTTGGCCACAGGCCAGCTCAACAGGGGAGGGTCCAGCTTTGTCCTGGGAGGGCTTGATGTGTAGGGTCCCACCTTCGGGGGCCCTCATGCTGTGGGAACCTTGCAGGCTCCCCTTCCCACATTCACACAGCTCTGGCTTCTCTGGTGTTGGCTGTGTGAAAACTCAAGAATGTCCCTGTATCAACAACTCAGGGCCAGATCTGTTCTTTCCTCACTCAAAGGGCCAAAGAGAGGGCAACGGGTGCAAAAAGAAATGGTTTTCTTATTCTGCTGTTGTTTATATATTTAAAACATATACCTTTCTTCTGGAAGCATCTGAGAGGCCTCACAGAAAGCATGATGCAGGAAAAAAGTATGTAAACATCATATGGAGTGGCCTCCTTGGCCAGAGAGAGTATTTGCTTTCAAATGCCAGAATGGGCATGGAGGAGCGGAATGAAAACAGACGAGCTTCCGTTTGTGAGTCCACTTAACACTGGGCATCCATGATCCCCACTGCTTTCCACAGCGCTCTGATGGGAGATGTCCTCACTGCTATCTGACAAAGACGTTAAGGCTCAGAGAAATGCAAGAAACTGCCCAAAGACCCAGAGCTGACAGCACTAAAATCAGGGTTGGAATCCAGACTGGGGGAGTCTAGATCCCTCACCCCAGCTGCTGCATAGAATGCCTCTCCTATACTGTTACCACCCTCAACCATTCATCCATGCGCTTCCTAGTTACTGGGGCAGAGCTAAGTTAGATGCAGGCTAAATGAATCTCAGCCCTCAGGTGGGCGAAGGAGCACAGGTGGGTTTTCTGGTGTTGTTTTGCTTTGATTGTGAGTACCCGTCGACGAGGAGGCACGCGCTGCCTCACATCGGGCACCCTGTCCTCAGTTACCATGCTTGTCCGCCCCTGGTGAGCACTGGAGTTCACAAGCCCTGCATTACAGCTCCTTCGACTGTGAAACATTTCCGCTCTTATTCTGACACCTGTGCGCTTCCGGGCCTGTCTTAGGAGGCCGCAAAGTCATCCGAGTAGCTTCTCAATGCAGCCCCGTCTCCAGAACTGCGAGAAGCTGGTCAGGAAGGTGGACGAGCGCCCACTGAGGACGGCTTTCATGAGTCTGGAACCGAGGCTGAGCTCCTCAGAAGAGCAGGGCTCCACAAGACAGCAGAGCAAGCTGATGGATTCCTGTAAAAAAGGAGGGGGAGGGGACGAGGTTTAAAAAGCCCTTTCTTGGGGCGCCTGGGTGGCTCAGTGGGTTAAGCGCCGAACTTTGGCTTTGGTCATGATCTCACAGTTAGTGGGTTCGAGCCCTGCGTCGGGCTCTGTGCTGACAGCTTCGGATTCTGTGTCTCCCTCTCTCTGCCCCTTCTTAGCTCACACTCTGTCTCTGTCTCTCTCTCTCTAAAAAATAAATAAACGTTAAAAAAAAATTAAAAACTCCTTTCTTTGCTTGGTGAGAGATGCAATCCAGGTCCCAGCTCTCGGGCAGATTGGAGTTTTCCTGTTTGCTGACCCCCTGCCCCTGGGAGAGCCAGAGCCAGCCGGGAGCACAGCCCTAGGGAACTTGTTTTCCCCTGACAAAGCCAAGGCTGAAAAGAGAGGTCTTTTCCTTTTTTGCTTTTCTTTTGTAGAGGCAGAATGAACTTGTGAAGAGTGTGCCTTTTTGAAACTAGGTAGACCAGGGTTCAAATCCACATTTCCTCACTTTATAGCCGCGTAACTTTGGACAAGTCACATCAAACTAACGTTTGTTAAATCCGGTTGTTCAGAAACACGCAGGAAAACACAGCCCTTGCTGGCGTGGTCTAAGGATTAGAGGGAACCTGTGACCTGGCTCACGCCTGACCCCACAGGGTCTGATTCGGTCTGGATGGACACTCTTCCCGGGAATAGTACGGCCACCACCACCTTGCCACAGTTGGGGCTCAGGAGTGTAGAGTTTCGGTTTGCAAGGAACACAGACAACCAACAGCACCCCCGACTCCTGTCGCCTGCCCTCCCCGCCCCCTTCAGCCCCCCTCATGAAAAGTTTACTTTAAACCCTGTCCTCTAGGGCGAGAAAGGCCTTGAGCGGCAGTTTACTGCCCTCTGCTGTCCACCTGGAAAATTCCCTGGATGCTTTCGGCAGCTTGGCCAGTCTTAAAACCCCAAGAAGCTTGGCACCCAGCACTTGCTAGATCCTTCTGAAAGTGCACTCCATGATGAGGGTAACACCGGTGGGGGCAGGTGAAAAATGCAGGGCACCCTGTTGCAAAGCGTATTAAGAATTTCAAGGCAGCGGCAAGAGAAGGAGACACTTTTGAGGGTGGTGCCCTTCACAGCCGCACGTGTCCCCATGCCCATGAAGCTGGCTTTCCCTGGTTCTTACCTGCTCCTGGCATTGAACTTCCGGATCTATGGCATAGTCTCAAGAGATACCCGAGAAACGGAAATTTAGTAGACCGTGTCTGGGGAGAAGTGGGGAAAGGGTGCTCCCGTTCCCCCCTCCGCCCTCCCTCCTGTCCCAAGCCAGACTAATGGGGGTTGGGGGGTGCGACGTTCTGGCTCTACCACAGCAGAACCGCACATCCGATCTGTCCCCTGTGCACCGCCGGAGTGTGAGGAGGCCGGGGAGAAACAGCACGCCTTGTCCTGGCCTTCGGAACCGATTCAGACTCGGGAACTGGACAGATGGGGATTCAAGGATCAACGTCATTACAAACAGGCTACGCTGGAGAACAGAGCTCTCCCTGCGACTCAAGTGCTAAAATTCACCCTCAAATTCCACCAGGAGAGACCCACCCAGATGAGAATGTGCAGCAATGGCTGTCACGCACTGACGGGGGAACTCACTGTACCTCTGCGGGCACAAGTAAGGGATAGAGCAAGATGCCAAGAGCAATTAGAGAAAAATCCCTCTCTATGGAAACCAGAGCAGTGGAGAGAAAGTGTTTCCTCTGTATTAGTGAGGGACTAACCAGGAAAAGAGAAACCACTTCGAGTATTTACAACAAAGGGAATGTGAGCAGGGAATTGGTTTTGCAGGTGGTGGAGGTGCTGGGAGGTTACAGCACGAGGTGAACAGGAAGAGGACGTCACTCCCACCTTGAAGATGGAGGAGTGAAGGGATACGCTGCCACCAGCTGGGGAAGGGGAGGCGGCAGACCATTGATTGGCACAAGCTGGAACCCTGTGGGTCCCTCAGACAGGGGCTGGAGCCATGGAGGAAACACAGCCATTGCTCTTCCTGAAACGGAAGAGAGGAAACAATGGCCTGGCCTCTCCCTTCTTCCTTTCCTTCCGGAACCTTCCATGGGCCACCCTCAGCCTAGGGGCACCTGATGCAGGAGCCTGGAGAGAGGTAACCACCGGGGGTCAGTTCCCCTGCATTTCCTCTGCCATTCTGGGTAAGGATCGGATCTGAGCAGCCCCTGGACAAAATGCTCCCGTGATGGTATTAACTCAGATGATTGATTGCCCATTGCCTGCTGGATGAAGGGGATGTTCTGCCTCTTGACAGAGGCATGTTGCTGGATATTTGCAATATTCTCTCCACCTTCTGCTCTTCCTCCTTTTTCTTCCTTTTTTGCTGATTGGACCCATGGGGCTCTAACATTCTTGTACCGTCCCTGGAATACTTTTCCAAGGATTTGTTACAAAGCTAGATATCATTGTTGTTGGGTTTTAGATGATAAATATGCTAACCTTTTTAAAGTAATGCTGGGTTGTTTTCTAAAATGGTTGCACCAATTTATACTTATTTTCTTTTAAGCTTATTTATTTTGAGAAAGAAAGCATGAATGGGGAGGGGCAGAGAGAGAGGGAGAGAGAATCCCAATCAGGCTCTACACTGTCAACATGGAGCCCAGTGTGGGGCTCAAACCTATGAACCATGAGATCATGACCTGAGCCAAAGTCGATGCCTAACCTACTGAGCCACCCAGGCGCCCCTCTTACTTTATATTTTACTTCTACCTGCATGTATGAAAGCTCCATTGCTCCACATTTTTGCCCAAATTAAAATATTTTAAATCTGCTGGGCAAATCTTATTTTAATTTGGATTTCTCTTATTACTAATGGAATTGAGTATCCTTCCATATGGTTATTGTCCATGCAGATTCTTTTGGGGGGAAGTGACTGTTCAAGTCTTTCTCTATTTTTGACTGGATTATTTTACATATTGACTCACGATGTCCTTTGTAAATTATTATTTTCCCACATTATACACATTACAGATATCTTTTAGTTTTGGGCAGTTACTTTCACTATCATTATCATTAACCAAATTTATGAATTATAATTAAATTTATCAAATTTTCTTTGTTGGGTTTTCCTTTTATCTCTTTTAAGAACTCCTTGCCTAATCAAAAGTTCTAAAAAGATTCTATGTTTACTTTTAAAAAATTTATAGTTTTGCCTTATGTCTTATGTCTATCTCTAACTTACCATTAACTGATTTCAGGGCATCTTGTAAAGTCAAGATACATTTTCGTTCTTCCTGGTGGTGAAGCAATTCCCCCGCAGTGTTTATTGAATAGCCTATTCTTACCCCACTGATCCGTAGTGCCATTTCTGTCATGTATCAAGGTTTTATATATGCTTGGATCTTTTTCTGATCTTCCTATTCTATTCCATTTGTTAATTTGTCTCATCCTACATTATTAGCACATGGTTTATTTACTAGGGCTTTATAATAAATACCTATGTCTTGGTAGGGTTAGTCTCCTATGTCAGTCACAGAATCAGGGCACGGAAATCACATCAGTTACTTTAACTGGGAAAATGTAATATAAAGAATTGTTAACTGGTAGAAAGGGTTTAACTACTAAAAGGGTAGAGGAAGACTCAGGAGTCCAAATACAGCAGGCAGCTCCTACCTCCACGCTGAAGAAGTGGGGACAAAGAAGGAACTAGAACCTTTGGAGAACGGGACACCTTCCCAACCAAAGG
This sequence comes from Helogale parvula, assembly GCA_004023845.1. Lineage (NCBI taxonomy): Eukaryota > Metazoa > Chordata > Mammalia > Carnivora > Herpestidae > Helogale > Helogale parvula. The sequence continues at coordinate 35,884 of PJEM01003567.1, read as the reverse complement.
CTGAGGTATATGCATCCTGCTCGTTGCAAAGAAACTTGACAGGGCGTACGGACCAGAGCTGGTGTATAGAATGGTCCGCTGTTGCCATGGGGTATGGAGCTGGTCTGTAGAGACTGTCTCCTTGGCGGTGACACTTGCCTGAGGGCAGGGTCCAAGCCACAGTAGAAGTGACCTCATGGAGCCCCACAGAAGCACCCACTGTGGGGGAAGGGGTGGATTGTGGGCAGAGCTGGAGCTGCCTCACCAGGGCTGCTGGGCTTCTGCACTAAATGATACTGGAGGACTGAGCCCCAAAGGAAGTGCCTTCCAGTCACTGTTGTCACGGAGTATAACTCCAGGGCCCTCTATTGGCAAAGCAAAACATTTGCCAACCGGCAAGGAAGAAGTGTTTAGTGTCCAGGCCAGTCTCACAAAGAGGGCCAAGAAGGTGGATTTGGAGAGAAGAGAAAAATTAATTGATAACTGGTACAGTCTTCTAATTTGTTCTTACCTTCAAAAGTTTCTTAACTAGTTTTGGTCCCTTGCGCTGTCATGCACCTGAGTGGGGGAGTGGAGAGAACAGAATTCTTACTTGGATTTCATTTACTCTGTAGATTCAGTTGGCGGAACTGACAGCTTTACACAATTGATTCTTCCAGTTCATAAACATTTGGATCTCTTCATTTACATAGATCTTCTTTAAAGGTTTTCAATAGCACTTTTATCATTTTCTCTATAAAGATCTCTTAAGGCTTCTGTTAAGTTTATACTTTAGTACTTCATATTTTGTAAGCAAATTTTCTGTTTCTTAATATTATGCAAAAATGCAATTTATTGTTGGCACATAAGTTTTGTATGCAACAACAGGTTAAACTTACTTCCAGATTCTAGTAATATATCCATCTATTCTTTTGGGTTTTCTACACATACAAGTTTATCTTCTAAGAATAGTGACAGATCAGATTCCCTTTTTCTTACTCTTGCCTTACTATGCTGTCCGGAGCCTCAGTGTGTTGAGTAAAAGTGGTAGATACAGGCATCTTTACCTCACTTCCAACAGTGAGAGAAATGCTATTGCCGTCAGCTCATCATTTTGCAGATACCTTCCATCATTTCAGAGAGGTTACTGCTAGTCCTAATTTGCCAAGTTTTTAAAAAATTATGAATGAACATTGAACTCAATCAGATACAGCTGCCTTCTTCTATTGAGATGATCTGTGATTTTTCTTCCTTCATCTGTTGATGAAAATCACATGGGTTGATTTTTTAAAATGTAAACGAACCTTGCATTCCTGAGATGAACCCCATTTTGTTATCATGCATTATGCTTCATATACTCAAATGGATAATATTTTGTCAATTTTATGCTTACAAGAGAGATTAACCCAACATTTCCCTTTTTTCATGTTGTCCTTGTTGGTATTCTAGCCTTATAAAATAAATTGGGGAGTATATTTGGAATCAAATTTTAGGGGTGCCTGGGTGGTTCAGTTGGTTAAGTATCCAACTCTTGATTTCGGCTCAGGTCATGATCTTAAAGTTTGTCAGCTCGAGCCCCGTGTCAGACTCTGCGGTGACCATGTGGAGCCTGCTTGGAATTCTCTTTCTGCCCCTCCCCAACTCTCCTTCAAAATAAATAAGTAAGCTTAAAAAATAATTTAAAAATATTTTGCCAACTCCCTTTCTATGCCAAAAAAGCAGGGTCCTAAAAAGATGTCTGTTTCCTGTTCCCCGGTGTATAGGAATTCTGGCAAATGGCTATCAATCCCTTTGATGCCCTTAATGTGGCACCATAGCCTTCCTCCTCAAGTGTCCAAGCCTTCCCTCAGATCAGTGAGTTATGGGGTCTAAGATCAGCCTTAGATCTGGAAAGAGTGAGTGAGAGATAGTGATTTTTCACTGCAGCAGCTAACATCTATCTAATCTTGGATATTTTATGATTAATACAATCTACATCTTTGATGATTGCCCATCTTTCTTGTCCTTACCTTGCCGTGGTCCACTAGCCATCTTCACAGATCCCTGCGAGGCTAGACTCCTTCGTTTCCATCCTTTGCTCTTACGGTAATTACTACTTTGCCTCTGACAGCTAATTGCTGCCACCTGGTCTCTGCTGCTCCAGAATCTTCTCTTCATTCACATAGGGGAACCCAAATCCATTGCAGTATCCTCTGCCATCAACCTTGGCCTGCAGGCCACTACGGAGTTTCTCAGCACTGCTTGGCCCCCTTTTGCTATTGCATTTGCTATTTTAGTGAAAGGTCTGTTTTCTTGGCCTTCTGGGGCATAAAGATAGATGACAGGTGTTCTGGTCTTAAATTATCCCCCCGCCCTCACCCCCAGGAGTGTTGACTCTTTGAACTTTCTGAGCTCTGCCTCTACCAAGTACCAAGGCAGTTCCAACATCTCTGCTTCATTTCCTCTACACCATCGTTTCTCCAGATTTCAAGAGACCATCCAGCAGCCCACTGTCCAGCTGACCCAGGATCATCTCCAGATATCCTTGCCAGGATATTAAATTCTGAGTTTTAGAAGAGTGTGACCTATACCAATAAACTCTCCCTAATCTAGCTCAGTCTCAGATACTCAAGATAAAGTCATAGCCTTGTTCTTTCTTTCTTTTTTTTTAATGTTTGAGAGAGCATGAGTGGGAAAGGAGCAGAAAGAGAGGGAGAGAGAGAATCCCAAGCAGGCTCCATGTTCAGTGTGGAGCCCAATTCAGAGTTCAACTCAGGGCTTGATCCTACAACCGTGAGATCATGACCCGAACTGTTATCAAGAGTTGGATGCTTAACCTACTGAGCTGCTGTGGCACCCCCATTTCCAGGCATGTTCTGCCAGTTCCTACAGGAAAGAAGAGTACAGACTAGCTAAATCCTGCACTCTTGGTGATGAGCCCTTTCCTCCTGAATTAAGGACCAAATCTCCCCACTGGACATGCTGAGGCTTTGCTCTAGTAATTGATGAGGCATGGCAGACCTTGAGGATGCGAGCACTTCATCTTTGAGGCATCCGTTGCAGTTGAGGTCTTCACATGGTCTTCATCCAGAGGAGGCCGCTATCCCAGCAAGAGCAAGTGGATGACCATCTCAGAGGGTTCAGAGGAATTGGGTTCAAAGCTCAGTGTTTCCACCCTGATGGCCCCACCCTATGTTTCTGGGTGCCACTACTTACTTTTAGGGCCTGACTGTAACATAGACCTGTGAAGGCTGTGAATTCAGCTCTTTGTAATTTCTGACTTTGTTTTCACCAAAGTCTGCCATCAGCTGCATGAGCTAAGGATGTTTTTCAAATGCTGCCAGGGAGACCTTGACACCATGACCTGAGTTGAGTAGGACATTTTCTTCTTTCTGTGCACTGATTGCACTAAGCAATAACCAACCTATTCCACACCGTGAATTAACACCAGCCTCACATGCCAGAGCTTGTGTAATTCGGTGCATACCCTTCCTTGTAGACCCAGTGTCAATATATCACAGGTGGCAGTCTTACTGTGGTTCTACAACATTCCAGCAGACCGATGGTTTTAATTTAGACCAATTACCTTAATTTAGGTTGTTCCAGTAGATCCTTTTGAAGAAAGACTCAAGTGCAAATAGATTATTTGTGAGCCTTAATAAACATTAAGATTAAATCTTAAAGATTTCACTTCATATGATAGAGGGTTAAATCACTATGAAGGCTAAGTAGAAAGAATCCTAATCAGGCTCTGCACTGTCAGTGCAGAGCCCGATGTGGGGCTCCATCTCATGAACCATGAGATCATGGCCTGAGCCAAAGCCAAGAGTCAGTCTTAACCAAATGAGCCACCCAGGCGTCCTAAAACATTTTTTTTTCCTGTAAGGAGCCAGGTAGCGATTATTTTGGCTATAGGGTCTGTTACAACTAATCAACTATCCCATTGCAGCATGAAAGCAGCCATGATAGCAAGTAAATAGTAGGAGCTGGTAGTGTGTCTTAATAAAACTTTATTTGCAAAAACAAAGGGAAGGCCAGATTTGGCTCACAGACTATAATTTCAAAACCTTTGGCCTTGAATGCAGTCAATTTTCATAAAAATTAAATGTGTGCTAGGAAACAACGTATAGTCTCCCAATTGCTGGGTTCATTACTTTGTATTTTGTAAACTATAACAGCACATTAAAATAAATAGGCTGTTCATATCCTGTGTCTGACCTTCCCCCCGCCCCCCTTTGGTCTGCTTTGCCTATAAATAACCCAATGAGTTTAGGTTAGTTTAAAAACTTCCCACCAAGGAATGTCCAATTTTGCTTTAAAACTTGAACCTGTTATTAAATACATACAAGTTAAGAGTCTCTATTTTTTCTGAGTAATTAAAACTTGTATTGTCTTGAAATAATCCCCATGAATTCTAGTAGTAATTTTTTCCTTGAGCTATACTAGTGTGAAAATAATATATCAGCTTTCTTTTGGTGATTCAAAAAGTTTTTTAATGTTTACTTTTGAGAGACAGCGAGCAAGGAAGGGGTAGAGAGAGGGAGACACAGAATCCGAAGCAGGCTCCAGGCTCTGAGCTGTCACCATAGAGCCCAATGTGGGGCTCGAATCCATGAACTGTGAGATCACCCACGAACTGAGCTGAAGTCAGACGCTCAACTGACTGAGCCATCCAGGCACCCCTCTTTTGATGTTTTATTGGTATATTTATTCTTCAACCTCTGTTTTCAACCTTTCTATGTCTTTACATTTTAGCTGGCTTCTTATCAGCAGAGAACACAAATTTTAAGTCTGAACTTCTTGGAGAGTCAAAGTAAATAGGAGAATGTTTAGTGAAAAAAAATGCAGTCTGCTGGTTGGCAGACTGTTTGCTAGTTAAAACAACTTAGATATAGCTGACATATGAGATGTTAAACAGAACAAAGGCGTCTTTAAAAGCAGTTTAAAAAACTCTATGGCTTCACAGGCTTACACAACATTGTTGTTTTAATTGGAATTATATCAGTTGCTGATGCTTAACAGCGGCAGCTAATTTGGCTTCCCTACGTCACAACTATGTTTATTAGTCCACCGCAACAGTCCGTCAGAAATGATCGGGACTCACAGCACAGCTGCCTGTTCCCTCATCTTACCAGAAGCCTTTACTGTCTTCCCCTTTGCTCTTAAAATCCCCTTTACTCAGTGATGTGTACCTAGCGCGTCTCGATCTTTGCTGAACTGAAGTTGACTGGAACCGCAGGCACTAATGAAAGACGTCTGTAACGCAGTGAAGCCCCTGCTTCAGAGGAGGAGGAGGAGGGCAAAGGGGGCCGCACAGTCAGGGGCAGAGCCAGAATTGCAAGGGGGGAGGCGTTTCCACTTCTCAATTCTTGCCACTTACTAGCTTTTGTGACCTTGACAAGGGATTAATTTCACTGGGCCTCCATTTCTTTATTGGGAAATAGGAAATGACTCCTTTCCTCAAGAGTACGGGGTTTAGAGAAAACAGTGACTGTAGCCGTGGCTGGCGCACATTAGGGCCTCAACAAGGCGTCCCACAGTTCCTTTCCTTCTGCCCTGAGCAGCTCGGGGGACAACAGCATTCCTCCCGAACTGGGGCTTGCTGAAGAGGTCCCTTTTCAAAGGAGATGGGGTGTCATTTCTTCTCTGTTCCCACTCCCCACCAGTGACTCTTGGGATTTGAGGCACACTTCACCTCAGACTTCAGAGAAATGGGAGAAGCAAGACCCTCTGAAATCTATCTCACAGACTGGAGGATCCACGCACACTTGGTCTTCTGTCAGAGCCTAAGGTCATCACTGTTTTACCAATTTCTCCTCTAGCCTTGAGCTACTTACACCCATGGATTCTCAGTGAGTCATAATGTGGGGGCTGGAGGGGAGGAAAGAGGGGGTAGGAGTCCCAGCCTGAGGGGGTGACCTATTGAAGGCTCCACCACTCACCAGTCATCACTTTGGATGAGCCATCTTTTCTGAGCCTCTGTTGGGGGTAATAATGTCAGTGTCATTGGAACTATTATAAGAATTAAAGGACACAAGGTATCCACATTGTACTGAAAGCACTCGGCCACTGCCTGGCACACAGTACACAGGGAATCAAAGGCTTTCTTACGCACGGGTGTGCCGCACACACGTGAATCGAGAACCCCGCAGTCCACCCACAACACACAATCAGAGGTCATTTTCAACAACATACACTTTTGCAGATAAAAAAGGTAACCCACACTTTCATTTTCTTTATTTTTCATTGATACCGTATGAATACAAAGTTTCTAGAAAGCTACAAAATGTCTACCACTTTATCAAGAAGGCATCAAAATGTGTCACTTTGCAAAGACATGAAAACACCTGCAGGAACGGACACAAAAATAGCATTTTTAGAGTGATGAAATAATTGCACTTAACTGTCATGGATATTAAAGTTATCACACATATGTACCGCGAAAGCTAGAATACATTTTTTTTTTTTTACAAAGCACTTTATAAAAAAATTCTCTGCACACAAACCCTATAATTTTCATATGACTATCATACTAAAGATAAATTCACTTTAAAGCCAACACTTAGAACATTTTTAAACAAAAAGGGACCAGTACCTAAACACGGACATTAACAAATACAAGAATACTGTACTGCCAAGAGGTTTCACCGAATGCCTTTGAAAGTTTCTGAAAATAGTTTAAGAAGTTGTGTGTGAGAATTTGCCCCCCTATCCCCCAGCTCTCCAATTTACCAAGAGGAACCTTATTACCCAAAGGCAGGTTCTGTAGCCCCCCCTCAGCCTGCAGTACAATATCAAAGCAAGCACTGAACAGATGAAGCGATTCCCGTCACAAGCCCATAGTATACACGGGACACAAAGACACAGACTGTGAGAATCCCATCAAGTCATTTAGAATGTGAACAAACACATGTGGCAAAACCAATTTACATAAAATTTAAGCATATTAAACAATTAAAGGCTATTCGGGTTTCTTTTTTAAATGTTACAAAATTTTTTTGTTGTTTTTCAGGCACGTACTGTTTTTTTTTTTTTTTCCTTTTCTTCCCCTTCTCTGCAGACGTGAGTCTATTGACAAAGGCCTGCAGAAGTGAATCTTTCCAGGAGGTAACAGGGAGATGTATTTTTTTTTTAAAGAAGTGCAGTTAATATCTAATTTACACAAACTAATCACAGAAAATGATCCAAAAAAATAAAAATAAAGAAATACGAGACTGATTTCCAATTGATTTACACCTAGATTCTGTCAGCCTCTCTCAGAGACCAGGGAAGGGCAAACCATCTCATCATGGAAGGCAGACATAAAAGTCGACCCGAGAGAGGTGGAACCTCCTGGAATCTGACCCCATCTAATGAGGAACGAGAGGGAACATAAATGCCATTTCAAATGAACGGAAATGACGCAGCGTGGCATATGACCGACAACGCAAATTCACGAAAAAGAAAACAAGGTATAGCTTAGGAAATATGACAATAAATACAAATATTTCATCTCAGTTCATGGTGCGTGACCTCAGTGAAACTATCCTTGTAATGCAATACGTTTTTAACACAAAGCCTTCATTCTTAATGATAGAAGTGATGAGATTATGGGAGAAAACTATTGCCAAACAAAGCACAGTAACAGTGGAGAAGCAGGGAAGCAAGTATTGGATTAATTTCTTTCAAGCTGTGGTGGGGTGTCTGGCAGGGAGCGGCTGGACACACGCAGCGGACTTAGCGCTTGCGTTAGGTCAGTTTCCTTTTCATCACTGGGTTGTTTTTTTTCTTGTAGAAATTTCTATAAATACTCACAACTTGGTGTGGGTAGAAATCACTCCTGAAATTTCAGAGCCCAGACAGGGAATTCTTAAAGACACCAGGTGGAGACGAAAGAACATATGCATTAAGAGTTCAGAGGCTAACTTTCAAAGACGTCTGATGTCATTTTGAAGTCTATAATTGGTAAAGGACAATTTTTTTTTTCTCTCCTGGCTTTTGTTTGGCTGGTGTTTTTGCCTTCTGGTCCTTTCCACTCCTCTTCCTTACCTCTATCAGTTTTCCCAAGCTACACAAGGTTTGGATAAAAGCCAACAAGGACTCTAGAGAGTTGCCCTTTTGAGGGCTGGAACATTCTTTGAAAATGCCGAATTGTGAATGGTGCTCTTTGGAAGTTTCTCATAGCACATTCATACACAACACTCAAGAGTCAACATCTGCGCCGTAAGAAGAACACTTCAATTGTCATGACCCTAACTCACTTTTGTTCTGCACGGTATCTCAGTCTGAGGCTTCTAGCCCTCGGCATGGTATCACTGTGTAAACCTGGTAAGTGCGCACGGTCGTCCGGATCGAAGAGCGAGCCTCCACGGAGACTGGCCACGAACAGAAGGGGAAGGACAGATCTGTCCACCGGCCGAAGTCTGCCGTTTGTGAGCAAGTCCCCTCACGCAGACGCGGGGCTCGGTGGCAAGTGGAGGGGCCGCGCTGGGTCGCTGGCACACACGAACCCGACCACGACAGCTCCGGGGGCCCTCCCGCCGCGGTGTGCTACTGGTGAGCGGTGGTGGCCGCGTCGCGCCCTTGTGGACGGTGGCCTGTGGTTGGTTACTCATCCTGGTAAACCAAAGGCATTACGGTGATCTCATAATATTTTTGGTCTCTCTACAAAACGTACCATGGCAGCACTTTTCTAAGCTGGAATCTCAAACCAAAGGCACTTCCGTGCGAGAGCGCAGATGAGTCCTAAATAGCTAAGTATTTGGTCGTTAATTTAAAAGGCAGCGTTAAAAGTACAATTTTGCTTTTCATGGTAAACTACAAAGTTGGAAAACCTTCCGTTTTGGTATATACATGGGAGAGTGCGGTCAACGAACCCACTCGTGTTCAGCGTCCAATTGTAGACCGAGTGTGGCCAGTTCTGTAGAGAACTGGAGAAAAATGGGCTTACGCAAGAGACATGAGAACAGTTTTTGCCTGTGTGGTTTTAAGCACTGGGCCAATTGCGTCAGTGGACGTGGAGGGTTGGGTAAGAAAAGGCCGGCGGCATGACTAGGTATCGCTAAGGCACTGCTTTCTGGAACGCTTTGGCAGCTCTGAATTTAAAACTCCCTAAAAAAGTAAGAACAGTAGTAAGAGAAATGCTTCCAGCTTACAAAAGGGCTCACAGTTCCGAGGCAGCCTTTTGCACTGTGGACCCTACATGCAACGTCTCAAAGGTTTAAGGCTTTTCAGAAACGACATGTGCAGGGCTTTGCCACAGAAACAGCAACAGAAAGAAAGAAGCAATGCAGACATTTCCTCTCAATGTCACAGGCGTGAACACCGACGCACAGAATTGGCTCTACCCTTCGTTAGGACAGGTGTAGTGTACCAGACAGAGCATATACAAACTTAGACAAAGTTGCATGTACCTGGTTTGTAAAATCGACGGTCATCTCATACAATTTAAATAATTTACGGTTGTACAAAAACAGACTGCTAAAGCCACTACAGTATCGAGACCTAAAGAAGCCTTGGGTGTAAGTCATCTGGAGACTTGTAACACCAAGGGCTGGGAAACCAGGGCTGCTTTTTTTGGCTGGTCTGAGTGTGGGACTTGGCTGCTGGGATGTTTGGCAAAAAGAAAATGGACTCGAGTCTGGGGCGGGTGAATTGTCCTCAGGGTAAGAGAAAAGGCTCATCAGCTTTCGTATCTGCTTATGAGGTGTCTCACGTAGCTCCAATTGGACCAGAGGCTCCCTGTGAGACGTAGTGTCAGCAACGGGGTGATGCTCTTCCTCTGGCTGAGGGGGGCGCTTCTTAACCTCCCCCTCTCCTCTGACCTAAGCGTGTGCACACCTTTGCAGGGATCGGGTAAGCAGGAGCACCGAAGAGGAGCAGCCTCCACCAGGAGAGGCCAAGGATTAAGTGATGAGGTCCCAGAGCTTTTTCACCGTTATTCTGTCATTAACCAGCTGGGTGACTTAAAGCCAGTCACCTCCGCTCTGGGCCTCAACTTTCTCATCCGCTAAATGAAAGACAGTAGATTGTGCCCTCTTGTAGCTCAATAGAAACAAACAAAAAAATCTATCAGCCCTCTTCCAGAACTGGTCCCTCTCTCCTCCATCCCTAAAGATGAAAGGAAGTGTTCCAAAGGCTTCCATAAGTTCTAAAACCAGCACTGAATGAAGGTAGGGCAGAAAGCAGAAGACCAGAGGAAGTTCACCGAAATGATGACAGCTTTGATCAGGAGACCCATAAGCTTCTGAGAAATCATGAAAACTGCTGGAACTTCGTTTTAAGCTGGTATACAAAAACAGGAAGATCAGATCCCAAATGCACCTTACATAGGATTATCTGCATGACGGCCACCAGCTGCTCCCCACTTCCCCAGGGATGCATGAAGGAATATTTTGTAGTGAGACAGACTCTGCAGTGAAAGAGAAGCTCTGAACAGGAAGAGACCTGGACATAACGTCATTTGAGTAACATTCCCACCTGCCTCTTAATGTCCTACAACAAGGCTCCCAGGAGAGCAAGCTTTCTCAGACTGAAATGGAAGGAAATCAGAAGATCTTAAATACGGTACTGGTGACCTAGAAGACCTCGGGCTGTGCTTCTCAATGGGGGCAGTGTTGTGCTCTATTGAGCCCTGGCCTACATCTGGAGATGTTCTGGATCTCGGCAGCTGCAGGAAGGGGGTGGCAGAGGCCAGAGAGACGCTAAACTGCCTACGATGCACAGGATAGTCCCACACAACAAAGAACTGCTCCAAACTGTCCACAGTGTTGAGTTCTAGAAACTCTGGCTTGGCGGATTCTAGAGCCTGTTCTGGGATTCCAGAGCCTGTTCCGAAGTCCTGATTGCAATTTCAGGTCTCTTGCTAAGAGGGCAACGAATGCCAACAGAGCAGAGTCTAGTTTTTTAGTTCCTCTCTGTTTAGGCTGTGGAAAATCAGCCTCCAAATTCTCCAGGAAAAGTACATGATGACCCTGGCTCAATCCTGGTAGTGGAGGGTCACCAGGATATACGGTACCCAAAAGAAAGCTAAAAAGACAGAGGCGTGGAAAGGCTTCTTTATGGTTTAGGAAGCTTTATGTAGAAAGGGTGAAGACTCTGCTATAAAGGGTGAAAGGTCAAAGACTGATCTGGATTAGGTGTGATGACACAAATCCAACCCCAGTACCTAATTTGACAGAGACTGAGAGAGGGCCAAGCGTTCAGGTGACTGGGTCAGTGATTAAGACAGGGAAAATATCTGCCCTGAAGAAAGCTGTAGAAGAACAAGACAAGAAGTAAAAGTTTAAAGATCTTAGAAATGTCTTGAGAGCAAAAAGCAATCCTGAAGGATGTTCATGTGAATGCCCCAAAGCTGACTGCGAAGGCATCTGGGGGAAGAGGGCACTGGCGGTGTGGCACTGAAGGGCCCAGCCTGCCTCTGTGAGTTCAGTAGACTGGGGTCTGCCCTTCTCTGCAGCCCAGAGAACCATCCTCTAGCTGCTAGCCTGGGGTCTATTTGTGCTTTTAAAAGTAAATCCCGGGAGCCCTCCTGGCAGCCCAGAAGAGCCCCATTCCTGCATGGGAATGTGAATCCGATGCCTCTCTCCCCGAATTCTGGCCATGACAGGTCATTTTCAGCCCTTCCTAGGGTCCTGGTCCTGGGCGAGTGGGGTTTCCTTTAAGGAGAGATGCAGGTGACAGGAGCAAGGCATCCCTGGGAGGAGTGACCGAGAGAAGTCATTACGTATGACGACCACGGAAGCAGCTTACATGCTTGGGCTGGGGACCAGATGGAACAGCAGACAACCGGAGCCAATCCTTCCAAGGCCCACTTAGAATCAGACAATGCGTGTTAGTTTCCTTACAAAGGGAAGACAGATACCATCCTACTGGTTTCTGCGATGGATGTGCGTTCCGAATGGGAAAAATTCTGCATTTTCTTCTCTGGTCTTCCCAGGACCCGGGGGCATGAGCTTGGGAGAGGTTAGGCTTGCTCTGGCGTCCTCTTTGCCACAAGCCAGCCACACCCTCATGCTCATGACAACCAGACACTAGTCAATCCACAAGCCGGGTCAGAGCAGGTGGTGGGACAGGGAAGAGGGGAAGTTATTTGGACGTGAAAGACAAAAGCTATTCATTTCCTGGCTTAATGAAAAAGTCTTGATAAGTTTCGCAGCTCACGGAACTTATTTCACGTTCTACCGTGTTAACGTTTGCCTGGCAATGATAAAATGTCACTTTCCTCTGGGAAGCTGGGGAGTATGCTGTCTTCTTCCCAATGAAGCACTTATGGAAAAATAACCCGAGACATGCTGGCCACTTCAAACCAGCTGTGCCTGGGCAATGCCTTGGAATATTTGGGGTGGAAAGTCCAATTTCTCCTGGGAAGGGAACCTCCCAAATGAGTCTGTTCAAACAAGTCAGAGGGCGCTGGACCCCTCAGACCTGAAACAAGTACTCTGACTTATTGAGAGATGTTGAGGAAACGGATGTCCTGTGAGAATACAGCTGGATCTACGGACACAGATTGAGAAATACACAGGTGTCAGCACCTAGCAAACTGAGGGACATTAACCGTTCAATAAATATGTGTTGGGTAACAATACATGTGTATGTGTGTAGACGCATACACAAACACACACGTACACACAGAGTTATAGAAGGCTAATATGCAGACTGGTTCACCAGAAATAATTTATCCACAGGCTGGTGAGGATGCTTGCCATTTTTCTGGGGAGCAGAGGTGCTAAAACTGATGAGCCTTTTACTTGTTTGGTTGATGAAATTTCTCCCAGCCATAGGATTTTCTATTTTTTTGCAGCTCACAGTGCAGTATTCGTGCCAATTTTAAATTTTTGTTACTAAATTTCAGTGGTTCAAACATTTACTCATCTTAATAAAAAATTTGGTTGTCCATATAAAATATAACTGCACACACAAGACTATAAACATTGTACGTTTAGATTTTCAGTATTTATCTACTTATTGCAAAAAGAGCCATCTTTTTTTTCATTAAATAATCATCACATTAGTACAATACAATTTTATATTTCTTAAATATACTATATATGTTAAGGATAAGGGGTGAAGTTTTCTTCCTTTGTAATACCTGTTCAAGAGTTTAATGGATTAAGAGATTAGTTTTAACCTTGAGGAAAAAAAAGTACAAATTTGTCTCATTAGCATATTTCTACCAAGCATTTAAGGCTATATTTTAACATTTGGTTTCAAAAAAGAAAGAAAAGTTCCATTTAAAAAATAATTTAGTGAATTACATTCTTTCATAACTTCCACCCTAATTAGTTACAAAGATAAGTCTAAAGATTCTTAGTTTTGTGTACTAATTTACATTTATATTTAAAGATTAATTTTACTTGTATCTTAAAACAAGAATTTTATGTTGGAAAAAAAAAGAACTAAATACATTTGTATAAAGGCTGTAAATGTCCCATGGCAAATGCTTTGTCTCAATTTTTTTTTCCTATTACAATTAGAAACAGGTCTCTAGATACAGAGACCTGGGTTCTTAAGGTTCATCTTTCCCAAGGAATTGTGGGCTGTGGATCTGAAGAACACATAGAAACAACTCGATCTCTCTTTTTACAACTGTACCAGAACTTCACAGCTACAATGATAGTATGAACACATGAAAAATGACTTCACTCAAACAGGATTTAGAAAAAGTCAGGGTGACCTCGGGGCCAGGGCACCCCCCTGTGTGGTGAGGTTTACAGTCAGTCATTCAATAATGGAGAGAGAGTGTGTGTGCGCACAGGTGTGTGTGTGTGTGTGTGTATATATACAGATATCTATATATATAAATAACCATGTTCAGTCTTTTACAAGCCTGTAAATATGATGTTGTGCTCCATGTTCACTGTTTGAAACTTCAAACACACAGGCCATGCAGAGGAGAGTTTCTTGTGTATCCCTGTTTGTTACCACCTGTCAAAAAAAAAAAAAAGCAAATATATACATATATATATACCTATATACACACACACATAGATAGAAAAGCTCACATGGATGAAAACCTACTCCATCCGTACTGTGACAACTAGGATTTGCTTGATGGGAACAGTCTCAAGTCCAGCAGGTAGACTGTGGGAGAAGTTCTGGCCTGACTCTGCCCTCCCCAACACAAACTCAGGATATTCTGCGTCTGATTGATTCCTATGTGAACTTAGTTACCATCTGTAAGAAATACCTTCTGGGGGCGCCTGGGTGGCTCAGTCAGTTGAGCGTCTGACTTTGGATCAAGTCATGAGCTCACAGCTCGTGGATTTGAGCCCTGTGTTGACAGCTCAGACCCTGGAGGTGCTATGGATTCTGTGTCTCCCTCTCTCTACCCCTTCTCCATTCATGTTCTGTCTCTTTTTCTCTCTCTCTCTCTCTCAAAAATAAACATTAAAAAACAAAAAAGACAAAAATACTCTTTAAAAAGAAAAAAAAAAAGAAAAAGAAATACCTTCCAGAAAGGGTCTCACCCATATGTGGGTCCAAGAAGAGACCACAAGAATTAGTGTGGGTTTTTGGGGAGGGTCAACTGCTTGACAATGAAGACAATTTTCTAGAATTCCGTCCCACAGATGGGTCATTTATCCTAGGAATTGCCTCCTATCTTGTACCTAAACTTTGACGAGGTTTGTTTCACGAGAGGCAATGACAGACAGGAGCCCCACAGATGCTCTGCCTGCTGCTGTTAACCAGCAGTGCTGGGGACTCAGTAAAGTATGTGCTGAGCACAGAATGGTGGTAGGATTTTGTCAAACGATCCTTCATTCCATTTTTCATTTATACGGCTTTAGCACGCAAAATGTACTTGAAATACTCATCTACTTCCTTCTTGGTTCAAGTCACTGGACCCCAGCTCTCCCTCTCTTGCCCCTGGCCTCTGCCTGCATCTGTATCCTGAGTGATGGGATCTGACCCAGGTCGCCGCGGCCCCTCCACATTGGACCCTGCCCACGTCTCAGATCCATTCTCAGAAAAACCTTTCTAAAAGCAAATCTAACCCAACCTCCCAACAGCTTTGGTGGCGCCATTGCGTGTGTATTTTGTTTGCAGACACAGCTCTGTCTTCAAACGCTTGGAATCTGAGGGCCCAGTCCAGTGCGTTGGGGGGCCCCGCTCCCCCATCTGTCAGGCTGCTTCACCCATGAAATTTCCCTTGCCCTCAAGGTATCCAAGGGTACGGTCTCTGACTGAGGACTAAACTCTCACAAACTTGTAATTTCTCAGCGGAGCACACAGTACTGTCTGTAAGTATACACAGATTTGTAAGATTTTTTTTTTTAATGCCCATGTCATTCAGTGGGCTATAAACTCCTGAAGAACAGGGACCATGCTGCCTAGTAACTAGCCTGGCACATAATAATATGTTTATTATTATTAATAATTATTATTTAATAAACAAATTATAATAATAAATATTTGCTGAGTGAATGACAATCCACATGATAATAGCTGACATATACTAACTGCTTAGTACGCATCTACTTAGTATTACATGCTTCATACACATCGTCTCATATAAGACTTCGGCTCAAGTCCTGAGCTTGCAGTTCATGAGTTTGAGCCCCACATCGGGCTCTCTGCTGTTAGCACACAGCCTGCTTCAGATCCCCTCCTTCTGCTCCTCCCCCACTTGCACTCACTCTCTCCCTCTCTCTCAAAAAAGCAAAACAACAAATTTGATAGTTGGAAAAAATAAAGGTTCGACAACTGTCAACTAAGAAACCCAGATCTGATGGTGAAGACCTTTTTTCTAATCATTAAGTGATGCTGCTCTAGACAAATGAATTGATACAGTAATAGATTATCTACATTTATCTTTCTGGGTAATAAAGATTTTTTTCAATATTGGTACCCACCTGCTCTCCTAGTCTTATTTCCTGCCTCTTCCTTCAAGGACCAAAGACTCCAATATGCAGGCCTCTCATCCTGGAAACCTCCCCCTCTCTCCCCACGTTCAGAGAAATGCCTGCCTGCTCTTACCTCCGGCACCGCTCCTGAATCCATCCCCGCCTCCACCACCACAGCCCAGGGGGACAAGCCAAGCGGCCGGACTCCCTACCAGGAGCCGCCCTGGCTCACCAATTCCCATGGGCACGTGGCAGCCACAAAAACCCTGTAAGTGATATAAATCTGACAACAATACACTCTTGCTTAAAAACTCCAACGGCCTCTATTCGACTTGAGAACTTTAGGGTGAAAAGACAGTCTTAGGCGGAGCAGACCCTGCCCGGTCGGGTTGTTCCTACCTGGCCAGCTTCCTGCTCTCCTCCCTCTCCCCATGCCGGCCACACCCCCATTTCCAGTCCTCCCTCCCACTTGCCTGCAGACCCACAATGCCTTCCTCCACCCTTCTTGGCCTAGTCACCAGGCTGGTAGGCCTGGATGGTTTCTTTCTCTTGGAAGCCTTCTCTGACCTCCCTGACCAGGCAAATAGTCCTGTCATATGCTCTTGTGGTGCCCTGGACCTCCCTGTGCCAGCCAGCAGCTACCGTGTGGCTTCTATCCGTTTTGTGATCGCTTGAGGAATGCCTGCCTCTCTCAGAGCGTCCAGGACGGCTGCCCCACCCCATCTAGGTCACATCCGGGCACCTAACACTTCAGTATGCACCTGCCGGAAAGCCCTTTTCTTGGTAAATCTGAACAATGTCTGTTTATCCATCAAGGCAACCTAAACCTCGTCTTTTAACCTCCCTGAGAACTCTCCCACCCCATCCCAACCACAGGGACCTAATCAGGTAGTTAACCTCCTCCGTATGTCCAGGTATCTGTTGCTCAAGGGTACTACCTTCTGTACTGTACAAACGTATCGTCACCATTTATTTGGTGGCTCATTTCCCCTGCTAGGCCAGGATTTACTAAGGGAAAAGCACTGTGGCTGGCAGCTAGTACAATCTCTCCATAGCTTAGCTGAACGAATGAAAATATTCTCAGTAACTGTTGAGGTAGAGCACACAGAGGTGAGCATTTTGTTTGCAAATGGAGGAGGAAATGGTGTTTAGAGACTTTACATGACTTACTCAAACCAAGGTCATTGAGTTGGGTCTTAATCCCCAGCCTTTGGATTCCATGATCATGAAATATCCTGCAAAGTGTCTTTACTCTCATTGTTAAGTCTTAATTTAGGTCTGTCATTAGCTCTGTGACCTCAGATAGGCCTAACATCTCTTATCCATAAAATGGAAGTAAATATGACCTCAGAGTTCCGCAGTGAGAATTTCCTAATACAGCATCTACAAAAGATTTATGAGCACCGTGCCTGGAACCTCTATGATCTGCCTTACCTTCCTGCAAACTTTCTAGGAAAGAATATGTTCTGTTTGTCTTTTTTATTAAAAAAAAAAAAAAAAAAAAAAAAGCTAATAAATTTAAGTAAGCTCCAGGCCTGAACATGGGGCTTAAACTCACCCTGAGATCAAGAATCAGATGCATTACCAACTGAGCCAGCCAGGTGCCCCCAATGTGTCCTATTTAGACTTGATGATTGAGAGTCAGAAGAACGAGAGAAGGAGAAAACCTTTTTCTAGCAGCCTGTATGTATGACTGAACACACCTCCAAAGAGGAGAGGAATACCTGACCTATAATTCAGCTACTGTCTTCCTCAGCCCAGATCCTGTCCCTAAGGCCTTCCCTTCACAGGTTCACCTCAATTTCTGTATCATCCTGATGAAATCAGAGTCCAGCTCACCAGCCAGTAGGGTCTGGAATTGACCTTGCTGACATATGCTTTGTATCCAGTACCTAGTAAAACACCTGCTACTGTGTCCAGCCGATGCCGGCCTGGCCATATTCCTACGCCCTTTGCCAGTGGAAGAGCTCGGAAGTACTACTTCTCCTTTATTCATCAAGGAGAGGATCTGACTCTCATAATCCAGGGGTGCTGCTTTAATTTCAGTTTCTCTAAATGCTAGACTATTATTTCTAGCAGGTATTTATTGAGAGCTACTAATTCGTCATAGCAAAAGAATTTATTTAGCTGCTTAAAGATACATTTTGAAAATTAATAAAATGTGGTATGTTTTCTGAACATCTGAGCTGCTGGAAGCCACACAGTTCTGAAGGAGCATTACTGGTATGGATTCATGAGTTTGGTGGCTCACAGATGCTTTCAGTTTCTTCCGGGCCTTATTTTTTCCCCCAGTTATGCTCTGTGAGGTAGGGTTACAGGCAATGAAGATATATTCCTTAAAAGGCTGGAATAGACCTTATAATGTCAGCTAAGACTCCTTCCAACAGAGGTGGGCCGGTCCATTCACTCAGAGAGTTTGGGTTAATTCCTCAGGCTATTTAATGTCCTCCCCAAGGCGCCACACTCACTTTGCTCATCTGAGCACAAAAGTCACCTGTTCTAAAATAGCAACAGGAAGCACTTATAGGACAGGTGTCTGCCAGCGCCGCAAACCACGAACTGCTCAGTTTTCACTAAAGACCATCACAGAACACGATAGTAGTAAATGACAGTCACTGAAGATCAAGTTTTCCCCAAACTCTCCCTTGGATTGCTGGCTTCTCGCGGACGGAGATTCCCTCTCAGGAATAAATGAAAGTTAGACGCAAAATGATCCGTCCACCAACTGGATGCCGATCGTGTGTCTGTGAACCCGGGAGGCTCTGCGGCTCACTTAGCCGACCTGATAGCAGTGGATCTCAGCACCTGGGAAGCTGTAAAAATAAAACAAAACCAGGGCCCTTGGGCCCCACCCTCCAGGGAGTCTGATTTTATTGATCTGAGATGGGGCCCAGGCTTCAGAATTTTTAAAAGCTTCCTGGCTGAATCTGATATGCAGAAGATTTTACTTTCTAAACATTTATTTATTTATTCAGTTCATACATTTGGGGTGAGGAAGCTGGCCCCTACTGGCTCTGAAAGTTAAATATTAAGGAATTTCATGGGCTGGACAACCACTGGTACCCTGAAACAGACCATGGAAATGGGCAAAAGCTAATAAATCAAGGGTCTGGGGGGAGGTTGGGGGACAGCCTTCCTTTTTTTGGGTCTTTTTTCTTTTCCTTTTCCCTCCCTTCTCTTCCTTTCCTTTTTTATTGAATAGCACACCATTGATTGAGAACCCTGGTTTGAAAGGATCCAAAACCTCTGGGTAAATACCCTTTGCCCTAAGTATTCTAGTTTTTCATCCTAGAAACAGAGCACCAAAGCAGGCCTTCAGAGCGCTGAGTATTTGACCACAATATGGTCTTGCTGACCCTTTTTAGCAAAACCGTTTGCCAGTTTGTTTTGACATGTTTCCTTCAGTTAAATCAAGGAATGCTACCTTTTTCAAAAACGAGCATTATAAAACCTATTACTGCATATTCTATAGGCAGATTTTTGAGACAACACTGTTCTTACAACCTTCTCAAGCCTCCAGTTTGTTTTAAAGTCAAATCTCAGGGGACCCTCCCCCACCTCCCAGCAATGCGCCGGGGAACCAGAAACTTCTCCCATCATGGATCCTGAGCACCAGTGTTTTTACTTCCTCTTAACTGCCCACGTTTTGACCACACTTTTCAGCCTCTGAAGAATATTTTCTCTGCCCCCTTCCGGTCATGACATTCTACTTTCATTTCTATTTCTTGTGGTACTGAGGGTTTACGTTTTGCTATCTTAAGGTGCATTACTCCTTTTAAGACCTTGTAATCCTTTGAGAAACGAGTCAAGGTGTATTTGAAGGACAAACCCAGGGACATCACCGTTTTTGCCTCAGTGGAGATGTGCATGCAATGCTGCCGGGACTCACACTGGCTGACACTGAAGCTCCCCAGGGAACTATAAAAAGTATACGAGCCTAGGTTCTATTCTCAGAGATCCTGACTTAACTGATCTAGCACCAGCCTCGGTTTCAGGCTTTTAAAAGTTTTGAAGTATTTTAAAAGTTCTCCGTGTTTTTCTAATGCCCAGTTGAGTTTAGAACGTAGGACCATCGTTTTTACTACCCACTTGAATTCTAGTTTTCCCAAGCTTCGAAAAGCTTAGCCCAGCCCAAATGAGTACTCATCTCTTCTACAGACTTGAACCCAAATACAGTCCATGCTTGCCCTGGATGCTGTGGATTCAAATGGTTATTGACCAACAGCCTGGTCACCTCCCCGAGCCCAGCCACCCTGCTGTCCTTCCCCACAGCCTCACGGCTGGGCCTGCCACAAGAGGAAAGAGGCAAAAGAGTTACCAATAAAATTGTGAAGTTTTCCAAAACACTGTTCATCATGTATTTCTCTGGTAAGTGTTTGAGCTTGTGGATGAAGTTTATCATATATTCACACATCGGGGAGCGGTTTATTCGGTACACAAATCGGCCATTCTCGAACCTCGCATACTCCGTCTGTGAGGGAAAAAGGAGTTGAGCACTTTTATACTCTGACTTCAAGATGCATGAAAAAGCCATTGCTGCCTGCAGAAACACTTTTCCTTTTTCAACAGGAATCACCCTCTAGAGGTGTGCAGTTTATGTAGTTTACTTAACTAAAAAAAAATCCTATCTCCAAAATGAATGCCATCATCAGAAATCCATGATTTTTCTGGAAACTGAAAAAAAAAAGTGTAAAAAGGAAAGCTTTAAAGAAGGGTTGTACAGGTCAGAAAGAAAAAAAAAGCAGAGGTTGGAAAGAAATATAATCACCTACTTAGTGATTTTCTACCTGGAAGTCTGGGAGAGCAGGCCCAGCCAATTACAGATCTTCAAAGAGCCCAGAGAAAATCCCCCTTCACTGTTACAAAGGCCTCACGGGCCAGCGACCAATGCAGCTAATTTCTCTACCTTAGGAAAAACTACTTCACACTGATCATGAGCTCCTGACTGTGAGTTATTTCTGTCTTTCATAAAAAAGGAAAGAAAAAAAAATACTGGTATTGAAGATCCCACTGAAGCACTCAGAAATAAGAAACACACCCCTAGTCTTGGATCAAAGAGGAAGTAAAAGAGAAATTACCAACCATCTCAAGAGTAATGAAAAGGAAAATACTTTACATCAAAACGTATGGGACCCGATGAAGCTATATTCGGAGGAACTTAATGATGTAGCTTCATGAGCTCATCATTAAATATGAAAAATTACAGAACTAAACCACATCTTCAATTAAAAAAAAACAACAATCCACAAAATAAACCCAAACCACAAAGAAACCAAAGGAAACCCGGAAGAGGAAATTAATAAAGATAAAAGCTCAAATTTATGTTAACAGAAATAAAAAATGGAGACAGAATAAATTAAAACTGGTTCTTTAAAAAGTCAAAATAAAATAAAGGCTTCACAAGCTTAAGGAAGAAAAGAGATGAAACCACAATTACAGGAGAGATTGGGAGATTCGTAAAAGGTTCACTTGACATAACTCTCTAAAGCAAAAAAAAAAAACAAAAAACATAGAGAGGATGATTTCTCAGCAAAATATAAATTACTAATACTGAACCAAAAACCAGAAAACTTCAATAGGTCAATTACCGGGGAAATGACTAGAAAATTGTTTGGAGATGAACCCCTGAAAAAGGTACAAAGACCACCTGGGTTGATGGTTGAGTTTTACGCAACTCTTAACAACTGGGTTTTTCATTGTTACGTAAACTACATCAGACCAGGCATCACAATTCTTTTTAGGAAATTGAACAGAGAGAGACAATAAAAAGGAACAGTCAATTATCACTTATGAGATGCAAAAATTTTATGTAAAATAGCAAACGGAATACATCAGTGCATCCCAAGTAGGACTTTCTTCAGGAATGTGTGGTGGCCCGAACACAGGGCCTGCATGAACTCGTCATGTCCACGAAGGGGGGAAAGATGATAGTAAGAGTTGCTGAAAAGGCAGTTCATAAAACACTGCAGCTGTTACTAATAAAAACGCTCAGTATGGCAGGAATAGAAAGAAAGCACTTAAAGACCATATATAAAATCCAACAGTGAGTATAACCCTAAATGGCCAAACACCAAATCCGTCTCTACGAGCAGCACTAACTATACAAGGATACTCACCATCCCATTTAGTTTTACAACTGTGCTGGAGGTTTTAGCAAATGGAAAGGAGGCGAGAAAATAATAGTAACAGAAAAAGTGGCATAAACATTGGAAAAAAAGAGATAAAAAACAGCCTCTCTTTTTGGTGCTGCCATGACCATATACATAGAAAATCCAAGATTTAGGGGCAAAACCCACTAGAGATAAATAAGGGAATATGGAAAGATGGCCAGATACAACATATTTTTGCTAAAACCAAGAACTTGTCTCTCTTCTGGTAATTACAATCTAGAAATGGAAAACTGCATTAACAAATCAGTATGTATTAATTACAATCCAGAAATGAGAAATTGTATTAACACATTAATATATATTAATGTATATGTAAAAACTACAGAATCTTCTTAAGATAAAGGAGATGGACATGCAAATAGGTTCTCGACTGGAAAGATTTAGTATTGGTGCTGTATTAATTTATACCCAAATAATACCTAAGTCTAGTACAATTATAATTACACTGATCAAAAGCTTTCTGGCCTCCTTTACTTTTTAAAAAATTTTTAAAATGTTTTTAAAATTTATTTTTGAGAGACAGTGCAAGCAGGCGAGGGTCAGAGACAGAGGGAGACACAGAATCTGAAGCAGGCTCCAGGCTCTGACCTGTCAGCACAGAGCCTGACGCAGGGCTCGAACCCATGAACTGTGAGATCATGATCTGAGCTGAAGCTGGATGCTTAACCAGCTGAGCCACCCAGGCGCCCCTCCTTAACTTTTTTAAAAAAGTAATCTCATTATTTGCAAAAGTAAGTGTTGGTTATTAGCCTAGGAAATATACGGAAAAGAAGAAAAGCAAATTTGACTTGCCTTGGCAGATATAAGAATGTACTATAAAGCCACTGTAATCAACTCACATGATATTGGGGGACATGTACAGATAAACAGGGTGGAATCAGACTGCAGGAATGGCTCCTGGAATGCAGTATCTTAAAAGTGGATACATCTAAGATCTATTCAGTGGGAAAAGGATGAATCATTTAATAAATGATTTTGACTCAAATGCCTGTGTGTTTGGAAGACAACAGAAGCAGACCCCATTTCACCCCAAATGCAGAAATGCGTTCTAAATGGATTAAAACCCTAATTATAAAATTCCACCAGCACTCACGCTACCTTCTTCGTGAGAATTCCTGGGTCTTCAATCAAAGGAACTCTACATACAGCTTTGGGGTGTGTTACTGGGGGACACACTGAAGAAGAGTCTGGGATCTCAGAAACCGAGGAACTTGTCTGGCTCATCTTGTCCGGGTAGGTGGTCCCTTTAGGGGTGCCCTGACAATTCGACTATTCAGCCGCAATGCCTCCCACGGACATTCCACATTCCCAACCACTGACCAGTAATGGTGCCTCCTCTCGGTCGGAGGAGACACGAGGTCACCTGGTCATAGGCCTCCCAGGATTGTCTCATTACACGGCCACCTTCTCACCCCCACCCTTTTGGGCTTCCCAGACATGCGCTGGGCTGGTTCCCCTCCTCCCTCATCCATTTTTGTCCTCGGCTCGTGTGTCCCCTCCCCCCCTACCCCCCACCCCAGGGCTGGCTCCTGCTCCAAGGCCCTCCCTGCACCACATCCTCCATTCCCACAGCTTTAACTTTCCTTACTGCTTCGGATTCCCAGTTGGCTTTCTCCATCTTCCAAATTCTAGTCTTGCATCTAGAATCACCCCCTACTTGCTTTTGAATACTTTCTTATCTCTGCTCATGACTGTCCTTGCAAACACAGAATGTGTGACCTTTGACTTCATGAAGCTCAGGATGCCTAAGCTTACATCGCCCATCTAGTCAACTCACTTCTATCCTCTCTGGCCAGTGTAACCGCCTCAACACCATTCACAGCACATCTTTCATGGGCTCAGGAAGCTGAAGGCAGCAGCCCAGATGCTCATGGTTCAGCCCAAGTCCTCACACTCGCAGGCTTGCTTCTCCCTCCTTCCGCCCAGGGCATCCTCTCTCTCACGCCTCGGCACCAGGTCTGGCACAGTCAGGCTGGGCCCTGGGGCCTGTGAGCTCCAGGACCACCTCGAGCAAAACCCGTTCATGGAACACGGGTGGACCAGGGTAACGGGGCGGGACATCGGAGGGCACGACCTGACGTGGGACGTCAGCTGTGAACATTCACCCACAGCAACCCACCCTGGTACAAAGAACATGCGTTTTCTGAAAGGGAGGGAAGCATGCAGTATAAAAACTATGAAAGGAGGAAAAGTAGCAGAGAAGCCATCACCAGCCTTGAGGCATCAGGGTTTTAGAAGGTAGGTGCTGACCCACCTTGGCTGCTATTTGCAATGCCCAGAAGCGCCCTTGACCTAGGGGCGGGAAGGGCCCCATTGGATGGGTGGCGGGGCCTGTCTGTACCAGCTCCCAGGGCACCGGACGCTGCTGGCCGTCCACGGCCGGCCCACTGCAGTTGGGAGGGCTGGCGTGGGATTTGCCTTCCTGCAAATCACCTGTGTTTTTTTAGAAGGCACAGAGAAAAGAGGGGAGAGAAGGGGGGAGAAGGAGGAGACACCAGAAAAGCAGAACGCTCTGGTTCAGTGAAAGCCAAAAGGGGGGCAGCAGGGTGCCCCCGAATGCAGACTCTGGTGTGCAGATGCCCACTTACCTCTACTTTTTCTACTACTTGCTTCCCAAAGGAGCACACTTTGGTGGAACAGGTGACTGTCATATTTTCAGAGCTCTCATACTGACTGGTGACACCATAAAAGGCCCCAGCGTCATCCTGAATATTGCAGTTTAGGTCGGCCTGTTGGAAGGAAACGGAGGTGGGGGTTATTTTCTCATTGCGGGAGTCATGGCAATGGGCAGTGACCGTGTGGTGAAGACGTCCAACCCTTCTGGGCGAGCGGAGGGCAGGAGGGGTGCAAGCGGAGGTGGTGAGGTGATGCTGCTCTAGAAAGAAGTTCCACAGCCCACGGGTCATTTTTTGAAGACAGCGCTAACTCCAGCAATCTTCCCACGAAATGACAACGCTACATGCGTCATTTCAGTTCGCTTTCTTGCATCCAATATAGAATAATACGCTACCCTTGTTATAAGAGATCCATGAGGTCTCTGAAATACATACAAAACGCAGTGTATGCCTTGGGTTCACATTCACTCATCTGGAGACAGATTTAGATTTAAAAGAACAAAAGATCCGTAGCTGGCTAGCCTCTTGTTACATGTGTAAAAACAGAACCTTCATTACCAATGACGGCATCCAGAAGGGAAATGGTTCTATTCCAAACTGGCTTGCAAAGGTGCCAAGTCACTGATAATTCCCACTCATTTAAGGTATTTTAGGATTACCTATGGTGTGAGGTTTATACTAGGCACACACAGGACTACAAATGAGAGCTACGTACCTAAAAGAGCAGTGAGGGACAGAGAAATACTACCACATCAAAGGTGCTCAGAGCTCAGACAAGGGAAGCCATTACTTTCAACAAGGGGTATTACGTATGGGGTGGTTATGATGTGAATATGCAGAGACTGGTTGAGGGGACACTGGGGGCAGACGCAGCCCAGGGCACCTCCTTCCAGCTACAGCATAAAGACTGAGGCCAGCAGGAGGCGTGAGTTTGGAAATGCAGCCAGGACCCAGGTCATGGAGGGCTAAAAAAGGGGTGTGGGTTGCATGCTGCAGGAAATGGGGACCCTCTGAAAGCTCTGGCACAAGAAGGTACTGTGATCCGAGCTGTGTCTCAGGGATCAGCGTCTCGGCGTGGTCTAGTGTCCACTGCAGAGGGAGGCTGCGAGGCTGCTGCAGTGGCCGGAGCACTGATTGATGACTCCCTCCCCTCCAGCATCTACTGACCGCTATGCCACACCGGGCACTGGGTGGGGCGCTGGGGATCAGAGCGAGCATGAGCTGGGCCAGTCCCTGCTGCCACAGGCTCACAAGATAGCAGGTAGGACATCACCGTGGGGATGGGTGCTCCCGAAAGAGGCAGTGAGGGCCATGAGAGCCAACTTCAGGGGCAGGGAAACTTCCAAGAATGCTGCAGCTCAGATCCAAAGATAGACAGGTGAGCCCTGAGAGGGTGTGGACAAAGTGCAGAGAGCCAGAAACAAGGCCACGAAAAGGCTGGGATGAGAGAGGGTGACAGGAGAGGTACGAGGTCTTAGATCCTAAGACCAAGGGACACAGGAGCTTTAAGTGCCCAGGCTGGGCACAGCGCCAGGCTATGGCTGGATCTGAGTTCCTAAAAGGCACCCTGAGCACAGCGTGGAGGTAATTCTGGAAAAGTGAGAGCAAAGGCAGAGACAGGTCAGAAAAGCGTCAAGGTAGTCCAGACAAGGGACGGCATCCGCACCACCGTGGGGGGCTGGAGAGAGACAGGTGGGGTGGACTCATGAATGAGCCCCGGTTTGTGAGGCCCGGCACATTCTGACCAGCTGATTCTAAAACCCTGACAGGCACTAAGCACTGGGAAGACCTGAGTCATCCCATATATATTTTTAATAAGGATCTGCATTTGAATGGAATAGCAAGACAGTGTCCCCTTCTTTAGGCAAAACTGCAGATTTCCTGGCCCCAAATAAAAAGAACCGTATGCTCTATATCCCTTTTTCTTACATGCCAAGAAATTCAAAGCTAAACTCAGTGCTCAACTACAGTAATTACCTGTCCCAGGTATTTCTAACAGCAACTAAGAACTGGTGTGCAGCTCCTTTTACTGGATTCCAATCTGCTTTTACTTGTACTTGTCCAGGTTTATATTGCCCATAAATTTAGTAACATTCCCTCACATTCTGCGTTTTGGAATTATATGGTGCAGATTGCAAATAAATAAAAATACCCAAGTGTACATGTTCCTCCCATTTGCAGGCTTGACGTGTGGCTCCATGAAAAGGGCAGGTGAGCAAGAAAGGATGAGCTGTGACCCTGACTGAGATCTGTGCCTCAGCTCCCTGGGGCCACTGAGCTGCAGCTGCCAGGGGACAAAGCTCCCGAAGTGTCCCAGGTCCCAGGCCTGCAGGAGCCCCGCCCCAGAATGAGACCCAGCTCTGCAAGGGCCATGTGGCGTGCACCGCAAGTGGCCCTGCAGGACCCACTGCCTTGTTCTGCCAGCAGCTGAGGACACAAGGCTCAGAGAAGCGGCTCGGGTACATCTCAGTGGTGGGGCGTATGCTCTCACAATCGTGGTATAGTTCGTGCCAACAAGTTTTAGTTTGCTCTTGAAAAAAGTAAAAACACATATGTGGTAAGAAAAAAAAGAGAGAGGAAGGAAGGAAGAAAAAATTAAACCAGAAAAAGAGTATAATTTTATTTCTAACCCTGAACTTGCCAATCTCCCCACTGGTGACCATTGTTATCTGTTTCCCAAGCACCCTTTTGGAGACAGTTAGCACTTAGATACCCAAGCACACAGCTCCCCTCTTTTTTGCACAAAGAAGGGCACCCTTTAAACCTCGCTTTAAAATATATACATACACACATATAGTGGGGCTCAGCCGGCTAAGCATTTGACTCCTGATTTTGGCTCAGGTCACGATCTCATAGTTCATGAGTTCGAGCCCCATGTCAGGTTCTGTGCTGACAGTGTGGAGCCTGCTTGGGATTCTCCCTCCCTTTCTCTCTGCCCTTTCTTTGCTCTCTCTCTCTCACCTAATAAATAAATCTTAAAAAATAAAAATAAAAAATACATAGCTACAACTTAGAACTGATATAGAACCAATACGGAAATATCAGTTATTTGTTAAAATTTTTTTTTAATGTGTATTTATTTTTGAGAGAGAGAGAGAGAGACAGAGCATGAACAGGGGAAGGTCAGAGAGAGAGGGAGACACAGAATCCCAAGCAGACTCCAGGCTCTGAGCTGTCAGCACAGAGCCTGACGCGGGGCTCGAACCCACAAACCGTGAGATCATGACCTGAGCTAAAGTCAGGCGCTTAACTGACTAGGCCACCCAAGAGCCCCTGGAAATATCAGTTCTAAAAAGAATGGCCATTTAAAAACCTGAGCAGCCCCACATTTTGGTAACTACATACTACTCCATTATCCACGCACACCATAATAATAACCAGGTGGTCTACTCCCAACATGGATACAATAATGAGTTTAAGTGCAGCAGGAAAGGTACATTAGAAATTACTTTTCAGGGAT
The DNA here is from genome assembly GCA_004023845.1 of Helogale parvula. Classification (NCBI taxonomy): domain Eukaryota; kingdom Metazoa; phylum Chordata; class Mammalia; order Carnivora; family Herpestidae; genus Helogale; species Helogale parvula. Next base: position 7,878 of record PJEM01003567.1, on the reverse strand, counting down.
ACAGAAGTGCTGATGCATAGGGGCGCGTGTACCCCAATGTTCATAGCAGCACTGTCAACAACAGCCAAATCATGGGAAGAGCCTAAATGTCCATCACCTGATGAATGGATCAAGAAGATGTGGTTTATGTATACACAATGGAGTACTACATGGCAATGAGAAAGAATGAAATCTGGCCATTTGTAGCAAAGTGCATGGACCTCGAGGGTGTCATGCTAAGTGAAATAAGTCAGCTGGAGAAGGACAGATACCATATGTTGTCACTCATAAGTCTAACAGGAGAAACCTAACAGGGGACCATAGGAAGGGGAAGGGGGGAATAAGAATTAGGGAGAGGGAGGGAGGCAAATCATAAGAGACTCTTGAATACTGAAAACAAACTAAGGGCTGAAGAGGGAGGGGGGAAAGGGGAAGCGGGTGATGGTCGAAGCACTGGGTGTTATATGGAAACCAACTTGGCAATAAACTATTAAAAAAAAAAAGAAATGACTTTTCATTTCCTTTCCTTCCACTTAAAAAATTTTCCAGCACTGAAAGAAAGAGTTTTAATGGGCTATAAACAAACTGACAGTGAGTATTTTAGTTTTATAAAGAAACTCTGTGTTTTTGACACAATGAGGTTGTTTTGAAAGACTGGTGAGCAGTCAAAAGCAGTCCGGTGTGAGGGGTGGGAAGCACAGGGAAGAGGACAGACATGGGGGGTTATTTCTTTTAAATTACCAGCCTCTACTTGTGTCAATGATACGACCAGGAGGGAGGTTTCTTCAGAACTGCACCTCAGCTCCCTAGTCACAAGACTTTCTTTTCTGTCCCTTTTTAAAAAATGCTCCATTTTTTACTTGATTCCCTTCATTGGCACTGACAATGCAAACTAAGTCGGACACTTAAAATCTAAAGCAAGCATAGAAATAGACCTACAAAATAATCTGTCCATATATATATAATTAAAAAATGTTCAGAATGGTATTTGCCATAATGTGATGTTAGCAAAACTGCTGGAAATGTCCACAGCCTCCCATTTCTCCCAGAAATGCTCCCATTTCTCAGAGTTTCCATACTTACGTCATGCTGGGGACAGAAAGCAGCTGTCCCACGGCAGCCCTACACTGCGTGGACCTCAGCAGGCTGGATTCATTTAAGACCCTCTTTTCTTTATTGGACAAAATTATTTTCAGTAAGCCTCAGCACTGTTTTACTGGTTTAAATTTTAAACGCAAGAACTCCTAAAGTAGTAAGTAGCAGAGGGACCGAGCTGAAGGAACCCCAGTTCTGTTTTCCCGCCTGCATAATGACTGTGCTATCAGGGCGCATTTCCGAAGCCATGTTAACCATGGGGACCGCAGCCCGAATGACTCTGACCTGTCAAGAACTTACTCCTAGGAACGGACACGAGGCTGAGTCCACATGTGTCTGTTACTAAAGAGTGAGTCACACAAGGGCCACATAATAGAAGTGTGTTGATATGAAGCATACATACGTGTGCAGAGATGAAATAAAAACACTAACTTGACCGATGGTTTAGGACTTAGGTCAACAAAAGATTTCTTTTTTCTTTGTAGGAGTATTTTGGCAGCGGTATTGTTCAGAACTGTAGGCACATGGTGATCATAAAAGTGACAGTGATTTTTAGATGGTCTTGCCATCTCAACTTCTCTGCGACCGTGGTAGTCCTTACTGCCTGCACATGGGCCAGCCATCCTCACCATTTCACCTTCGGTTCACTATTGTCCCTTAGAAGTCCCCAAATTAATTTTAATTGGTTTTAATTGGTGATGGAGGATCTGTGGTGTTAATGACAGTAAGTATCAAAAACGGAGCTATTAAAATATACACATTATGAAAACCTGCTCCAAAATTAGCTCAACAAATTAGGAGTTCTAAACTTGTGGAAGCTATTATTATTATTTTTTTTTTTACATAAAACTAAAGTCTGACATACATTCAGAGAGATGCACAGATCACAAGCTTACAACTCAGTTAATTTTCATAAAGTGAACATACTCATGTAACCAACACTCAGATGAAGAACGGGAAGCCCCCCTCCCCCCACCGTCATGCTCTCTAGTACAATCACTCCTTTACCTCATAGGGGTGATCTTGAGGCTAAAACACCATCCATTGGTTCCGTCTGGCGTTTTGAACTTTAAATGGAATCACAGATTGACTCCCTGCTCAGCTTCATATGCTCAGCATTATAGTGGGAGATTCATGCATGCTGTTGTACGCAGTTCATTCCTCTGCTACTAGACTATTCCACCGAATGAAAAATACCATGATCTATGCATCCTGCCACTGATGGACCCTGGCGATGTTTCCAAATCCGACTGACCATGAAGAAAGCTACTCTGAACATCCTTGCACATGCTTTAGAGGGCCGCACGTATGCATTTCTGTTGGGTGTTCCTAGGAGCTTTCATTTAGATAACAGGGACAGGTGGTTTTTGAATGATCTTTTCTTTTTTTTTTTTTTAACAGTTGAGAAAACTTTAATTATGAGTATACATTTATCAGGTTAGTTTTTAAAAGGCTTCTCGACTAACAGTAAATAACCAATTTGCTATTGCGATGCTCTGCAATTATTCTTGAATGGTGGAAAATAATCATGTAGCCACCCTACTGTATCACAGCTGTTCTTTGGGAATTTCCTAGGAGGAGGTACCGATGGGAGAGATAATCGTCTGTCAGCGGAGGATGTTCGGATTATCCCAGAAATGCATTCACCGAGCTTCCATGGAAAAAGGTCACATCAAAGAAAGAACGCTAGCACTGAATCAACAGCAAAGGAGACAAACTCTGATTTGAGTCTTAGATTCACGTGCAGTTCATCACCCACCCTCTCTACCCGTTTTTCCCAACTGAAAACTCGGGGCAAACCTGTTTCAGAGAGTTCTGAAGGCAAGAAAATCAGAAACAATGTGCTGGTATCAGATACAAACTATTTCTGTCTCATCAGCTATTATCTGACTTCAGGATATTTTCTAAAAGCAAATTAATATAAAAATCTAAGAAACAGCTGAAACCCAGCAAACTTTTCTTCCCAACGAATCCCAAATTCAAACCATATCCCATCCTTTCCTTGCAGACAAGCCAGCCTAAAATGGTCTGGGCTAGGCTCCGAAGGCAAATGTGGCTGCGGGGGGTGAGGGTTGCCTTAGAACAGGGACCCCATATATGAACTAGGTTTGGAGGCCCCAACTCTTTCTCCTACTGCCAAATGCAGGAATCCCTTTCTATGGTATCCTGACCTGTGCTGCCTTCGGGCTAAGTATCTTTATATATAAGAAAACCACTGCTTTAAGAAAAAACTACGTGCAAAGTAGAGTTAATATGAGACCGTTCTTTCTCTTACTGTATTAGTTTTCTATTGCTGCTTTAACAAATAAGTAAAAACTAAGTGCCTTAAAACAACATAAATATACGATCTTAAGCTTGCAGAACAGACTTTGACACTGGTCTAGGTTACTATGGTTACTACGAGGGTCCTAGCAGAGCTGCATCCCTTTCCAGTGAGGAGAGGCTGTGGTGAGGGATGTTTTCTTTGCTTTTTCCAGCATCTGGAGCCACTCACATTCCTGATCTCTGAGCCCCTCTCCCCATTTTGAAAGCCTGCAACAGCAGGCCGGGCCCTTCTTCCACTGTCCACTGTCGTCTCTCCTGGGTCCCCCCTCATCTTCTGCTTTTAAGGAACCTGGTGATTACTCTGGGCCCACTCAGATAATCCAAGGTCCTCTCCCTAGCTGCTGATAAGGAACCCGGATTCCCCTTTCTGTGCAATGTACCATATTCACAGATACGATGGCTATGGACTTGGACGTGACTCTGCCTCCCATACCCCTCAACTTGCAGTTCGTGTCCCTGCAACTTCCCCCCAGTGCTCTGCCTTCTGGAATCACCCAGACCTGAGAACATCTCTGTTAGACAATTCTGCCATTTTCATTCACTTCCCCCTGTCTTCTTCCTCTTCACACCCACAAGGTTCTTCTTCAGGCCCATCTGCTTCCCCGGATTCAAGTTCTACATTTATTTTTATTAAACTCCATCTTGATGTCAGACCCTCCTTCCATCTAGTACAGATGTTCGTGAATTCTGACTTTTCACCTATCCTTATTTCATTCCGGATGTCTAACCGACAGCATGGACAGCGGCCATTTCTTCCAGTCTCTTTCTCCATCTTTAACCACAGAGAAGACCTGCTTCCCGAAGCCGCCACGGTGATAGGAAGAGACGGCATGTGAGACAAAATGGCAGCTGTTAATAACGCTGACAACTGTTTCTAGTAACTCAGAGACTGAAAACGCACACCAGGACGGATACAGACAGAGCCTCGAGTCACATCTACAGAGACGTAACCCCAGAAAGATGGTGGTTCATAATCAATAACCAAAAAAACAGTGCCCACAGAGCCAGTCTGAGCGCCCATCTACAAGGACCCGCTGCGCAGTACAGACACATGACGGCTTCTTCCAAAGAGAAAAAGCAGCACTTTTTCTGATCTGTGAGTTTAGGACGAGTCTTAAGTTTTGGATAGAACTGTTCCAACAGGCACAAAATTACCATTTTCTCCCACAAAAGAGTTGATTAGACAGGTTACAGAACTCTTTCTGGAAATAAAAACAAAAAGCACTCGTTAATAAAGGTGTGTTGAATCAATTATAGACTTCAGCGTCTGCTGATGGGCACGTCCCGGGAAACGATACAAGATCAGAGCAGAAGCAGGTTACAATGCCACACAGAGAGCGCTGACGGCATCGGACAGCAAAGAAACAAGAACAACAAAAAAAGGAACCATTTCCCCTAATCCTTCCCTAAATCATCCTTGTCTTATGCGCATTATAAATGCAGCATTATAAATGCAGTTTTCAGTCACCAGATAAGACTCTGGATTAGTTTCTCCTCTATTACTTCTCATTCGGTTAGCCCATTCATTCTTGTGTCTGTTCCACTGTTTACTTTCCTGTTTTTGAGATGTGAAATATAAAAGCAATATACTTCAGGGGCGCCTGGGTGGTTCAGTTGGTTAAGCGTCCGACTCTTGATTTCATCTCACGGTTTGTGAGATCGAGCCCTGCATCCTGCTTGAGATTCTCTCTCTCCCTCTCTTTCTGCCCCTCTCACCCCTCAGAAACAAATAGACATTAAAAATTTTTAAAAAGCAATGTACTTCAAAGAATGATCCTTCCCATTCTATGAGTGAGGCAAAATGAGGCCTAGCCTCGATAGTTAGGATCCAGCGTGCTTGGAGGGGAGGGAATGGCTGGGCCAGGGGGCCCTGTGTGCAGAACTCCAGGGCTCTGCAAACCTGGCTCTGGGTGGCTGAAGGGCAAGGGTGTAAGCACTACAGCTGTTGAGCAAAGAACGGAAACCCATGCTCACGCAGGAGCGGCGCTGGGCTGGTGACCACTGCTCTGCAATGGGCTTCTAGAAGGAAAAAGCCTGCTGCAGCTGAGAGGGAGGAGATGACCCCACAGGCAGGGGACAGAACAGGGGCACCAGGTCAGGAAAGGAGAAGGCAGCTGGACCTTCCCTTCCACCCAGAGGGCTTGGAAGGGCCGAGTGGGAATTACTTGGTTGCAAAAATGAAAACATCAAGAGGACTGTCCCTGACAAGAGACAGTCTAATAGGCACTGATGGAGGCAAGGAGACGCTGACATTTTCAAACCACCACTTTGAACCTCTCCTCTTCATCCTCTCTGAGCAATGATCAAAGGACCAAGATTTCAAATTGTGAAGCAATTTTTTCCAATGGCAGCATCTGGCTCCTTGGCACGCGGCACCGGGAGCCGGGCCCTGTAGTGGGCGGCAGTCCAGGCCTGCCACATGGCCAGGCTCAGCCGGGCAGGGCACCACGTGGGCCTGCAGCTGCTCCCACAGGCGCCAAAGGACAATCACTGGGCACTGGGCACTAAGGGGGGGAGGAGGGACAGGCGGGTAGAAGTAGCCCAGGGGGCGGGGCTGATGAGGGGGTGGGGGTGGGGGGCTCCCAAACCCTCCCTCCTGCCTCATTTACATGCCCAGACCCCTGGAGCCAAGCCCTTCTGGCATCAGAGGACTGGCGTGGGGGAATCTCACTGGGGTGACCACTGGACAACTCCCCGCAGGGCAACCTGCAAAGGGGGCGAGCGAGGACGCTGCCCACAGGGAAGCGGGTCTCAGAGCACGTTCCCTCGGGACCGGTGTGCCCTTGCCCAAATGGGACCGCAGCTGTAGGCTCCTGCCACAGCTGTTTTAAATAAGAATAATAGGAATAAACTCAGCCTCCCTCTTCAAGTTACTTTCCACTAATTATGGCATATATTTACATCTACAAAATAGAAGATTTAAGAAAAAAACCCACCAAGAGCCCCTTTATTGTGCAGATCGGGCACCCCTATTTGAATTTCATAAACATTTAGTACTTCAAAGAATCTTAAAAGCTTGCTTTAATTACAACATGCCCCGCTTGAAAGACTGGCTGTTTGCATTGCAAATTCCTACAAATACCGGCATTCATTTAAGAAATTTCAATTAATATCACCCACACAACTTCAGGTAACTGCCACTGGTGACTTCACACAGTAGCGGGGATGAAAGAGCCAAGGTCTCAGCCCCAAGTACAAAGCAGCTGCACAGGCCCGGTCTTTCCAATGGAGGCGGCTAATGAGTTCGGGCTCCCAGCGGAGCTGGCCCGTCAGGCAGCACATCCATCAGCTGTGTGAACACTGGCCCCAGACCCCGCCTTCCAAATCTGGCAACAGGACCTTTTTCTCGTCTAGGGTTTTTGTGCACGCAAAGTCCTATATAGAATGACAACAAATCAATTAACAAGTGTAGAGTTGCCAAATAAAATACAGGACCCCTCGCTATGCTGGATGTTTCAGTAAACAACAAACTTTTTGATTCTGTGCATTTCCCAAGGATGGCATGGGACGTTGTGTGCGCTAAAAATGGGTATGTTGTTTATCTGACATTCAAATGTAACTCAGTGCCCCGTATTTTTATTTGCAAAATCTGGCAACTCTACTAAACAAGGCATTTTACCAAAAAGAATAACAAAAACTGGGACCTACCCTCAAATCTCATTGCTCTAAAAAGACATTTTCTGCTCAAGATATTTTAAGAAAAAAACGAAGTCGCCAAATCGTACACGGAGCATGATTCTTTTTTGGTACCAAGTGACGGATGATGTTTGTAAATGCATGTAAAAAATTCAGGAAGGATACATTGCTGTGGGGGGAAATCTCTACAGTCTATTGATTTCTTTAGACTATTTATAATAAGCTTATATTGCTTTTGCAGTGTAAAAAGTAAATACAAATGGGATGGGGTGGGGTGGGTAGGATGTCCTTTGGGTCGCCACCTGCACTGGGAGAAGGGATGTCCTTTATCACCAAGGGGCTTACGTCTATTGAGACAACTGACCAAGATCCTGGTGGGGTTTATGACTATGTCCAGATAATCCACTATTCTTGCAAAACTGGGTCTGGGAACAAGAACCGTCCAGATAGGGCCACCTTAGTTCTCTCCTTCTCAGGCTTCTCTTGAGGCAAAGTTACAGAGACTCCAATCATGCCGCCGACAACACGGCAGTGCTGATGCATCCTGTGTTTGCTTCCCCCTGCATCTCTGGTTTGCAGCGGCTCCTGGGGCCCGGGTTGGGGGGGCGTGGGGGGTGGGTGGAGAACAGTGGTTCACATCTCAGCCTGTGACCATGGCAGGGAGCAGAGTTCAAGAGCCCAGCACAGGAAAAGGTTGACCCCTGACCTGGGCTTTGTTAGCCAAATGACCCAGGACAGAAAGCATTAGAGGAATAGCTGTCAGATAGAGTCTCCCAGGAGGTTAAGGGAACTTCCAATTTACATTCCACCTCAATGTGCATAAGCATTCAAGTAAAAAAAAAA
>PJEM01003566.1:0-180375 GCA_004023845.1 Helogale parvula | reverse complement strand
CCTCTAAACTAGGTCTAAAGGTCAGTCTCTCCAGAGGCGGGCACACATTGCCCAAGGCAAGAGAGACCACCCTTGTAATACCCTTAACATTCCTAAGGGCAGGCCTAGATCAGTTATTGCCTAAGGCTAGTTACACCCTCGTGAGGGTCCTGGGTCTTAGGGCCTACTCTGTGATTGGTTAACACTCTAAATGTTGTAACTGGATAAACCTGCTGTCAATAATATTGTGTAATAATAATTGGATCACTGTACCTATGTCACAATTTCCTGTAACCCCCCCTTCCCAAACTCATAAAAGTCCTACCCCACCTTTGTTCCTGGCTCGATCACTCGCTAGCTCGCTCTCAGCATGGATCCACCACGCCAGTAAAGTCTGTGAGCCCGAGTTTAGGCCCTGGCGAGCCTAAACCCTAATAAAGCCCTTTGCTTTTGCATGCGTGCTTCGGCCTCCCTGGCGGTCTCTGGTTTTTGGGGGCGATATTAAAATCTGGGCATAACAGTAGAAAGAATCTGTTTTGGAAAAAAAAAATGTAGGATTTTTTTTGAATCTACTTTTGGAAGACAATATCTGTATAACTTAAACATATATTGGTATGTAATACACATACCATAAAATTTACCATTTGAACATACACAATTCAGTGTTTTTTGGTATATTCACAAGATGAAACATCACCACCATCTAATTCCTGAACATTTTCATCACTCTAGAAAGAACCCTTTACCCATTAGTCACTTCTCATTCCCCCTGGAAACCACTGATCTACTTTCTGTCTCTATGGAATTACTGTTCAGCACATTTCACATAAATAGAATCATGTCATATGGGACTTTCTATCACTCAGCAAGTTTTTAAGGCTCATTCATGGTATAGCATGTACAAATGCTTAATTTTTTATTACGGATGAATACTACTCCATTGTTGGATATATCACATTTGTGTACTAATCAGTTGATGTACATTTGTATTGCACTACTCCCACTTTTTGGTTATCATGAAAAATTCTTCTGTGAATGTTTGTGTATAAGTTCTTGTTTGAACACTTGTTTCCAATTCATTTCCATATCCACCTAAGAGTGGAATCACTGGGATATATGGTAAATCCATGTATAACTTTTCTACAGTTGCACCATTGTACATTCCTCCAGCAATAAAGTCTATTCTATTACCACACTGTCTTGGTCACTTGGCTTTGTAGTGTATCTTATGTTTCAAATGTGAATTGTATCTTCAAGAATGTTTTGGCTATCCTGGGACCCTGTTTATGGGTCAGACTTCCTTGATTCTTGGCATGTACCATAATTTTAGTGAAAACTAGGCATTTTAAATAATTTAACAGGACAGCTCAGGACATCAGATTTCTTCCATCCTAAATTTGGTTTGTGTAGCTACCTGTTGTCATTGTTGTTTATGTGTTTAGTGACACTTCTGAACAAGTGCTGCAAAGGTTATATAGGTCAAGGGCGACCACTAACATCTGTACTCAGCTTGCGTCGTGTTCAGTTCAATAACTGGACAGATATTTCCTTAAATACCTAGAACCAAAGGGTCCATGAATCTTTACCAAGGGGTTGAATGGATGCTGGGATAGGCTTTCCCTATTCAACCAGGTAATCTCCGACTGTTTCTCAGTCTTCCTCTACTTCCTGCCTTCAAAGAGCACCCAGGTCAGTCAGAAGTGAGAGCTTAGAACTTTCTCAGATCTTTCCTGTGCATGCGTACAGGCTTATAGATGGAAATGGTCCCTAGATTCCCAAGAACGTTGGAGTTTCCCAAAGCCCTTAGGAACAGAACAGATTATCTTTAGCTTTTTCTTTTAATCCTTTTGGTTAATCCATTGTTTGCCCCATTGCCTCAGAAGGGCTTAATTCCAAAGCATTCTGCAAAGGCTCCAGGAGAAGTTTTAATACTGGGTGGAGAAAAATCAAATAAAAGTAGTTCTTTCATATGGAATCTTTCAGTGAACCACAAATAAAGGCCATATAATGACTCTTTCCTCAGAATAAAGCTTTGAAAGAGCTCCAACTGTGTTCTGCTCCTTCCTGGGCTACAAATAATGGTCTATTTATTTTTCCCTTGCTACTGCTAAACTGAGGAGGGGAGCCCTGGACTAGCAAGTTAAAACACCACAGAGTTCTCTGGCATTACCAAAATTCACCCAGTGTTTTAAACTAAACACTCCCCAGGTTGCTGGAAGCCTTTAGTTAATATTGAGAGTTCTCTAAAAAGTTAATTCTGACCATTTTTGCCAGGTGTATCTGTTGTAGCACAAAGAACTGACATCTATGCCTTGCCACTTTCACTGATGCCACTACCTATTCATTCATTAAACAGTATATAGGTTGCAATCTGTGAAGTCAAATACTCATCTCTTGATTAGAGACCAACTTGAAGAATGTCAGTCTTTGTGAGGAGAGTATGCACAATTAAAAATGAATGCAATTTTGGGACGCCTGGGTGGCTCAGTCAGTTAAGAGTTCAGTTTCAGCTCAAGTCATGATCTCATGGTTTGTGAATTTGAGCCCCATATGGGGGTCTATACTGACAGGTCAGAGACTGGAGCCTGCTTTGGATTCTGAGTCTCCCTCTCTCTCAGCCCTTCCCCTGCTCATGCTTTGTCTGTCTGTCTATCTCTCTCAAAAATAAATAGACATTAAAATAATTAAAAACAAATAAACATTAAAAAAGAAAGATTTAAAATTATTTTAAATAAAATTGCATTCTTTTTTTTTAATTTAAAATAAAATTTTATTAAAGGATACAATTCTGTGGAACCAGGAATACTTTTCAAGCAGAAATATGTTTTCAGAGTATTTGTCCAAGTATAAACAGAATTTGTCTTCATAGAATATTTGAAAGCTGAACAAATTATATACATAAAAAACTCAAATCCTACATACTCAAATGGTGAAAGACAAATTCCATACACTATGATTATATATTACTCTAGATTTATACTAAAATATACATTATTAAATTCTACTTTTTAATCTATTGCATTCATTTTTTTTAAATATTTTTAAGTGTTTTATTTATTTTTGAGAGAGAGAGAGAGAGAGAGAGAGCATGAGCGAGGGAGGGGTGGAGAGAAAGGGAGACTCAGAATCCAAAGTAGGCTCCAGTCTCTGACCTGTCAGCACAGAGCTTAATGTGGGGCTCGAACTCACGAACCATGAGATCATGCATGATCTGAGCTGAAGTCAGACACTTAACTGACTGAGCCACCCAAGTGCCCCTATTTATTCATTTTGAGAGAGAGGAAGAGAGAGAGAGACAGGCAGTGTGAATATGAGTGGGGGAAGGGCAGAGAGAAAAGGAGAGAGGGAGAACCCCAAGCAGGCTCCATATTTTAGTCCAAAGCCTGATGTGGGGCTCAATCCCATGAACCCTAAGATCATGTCCTGAGCTAAAATCAAAAGTCAGATATTTAACTGACTGAGCCACCCACACACCCCTAAAATAACTTGAAATGTCTAAAGATTTCCATTAGAATTGTCATCTGAAAAAATCATCTATATTCAGGATGAATTTGGATGATATATTCAGCAATTCTCGGTGATATTCTACATCAGATGTTTATTTAGTAATAAATATTTCATCAAAGGCAAGCATGGAATTTTTAAAAGAGGTTCAGTAGAGTTGCTCGATTTCCATAGGGGACTCAGAATCATTTAAGAGTAATTTTGTCTGACATTTCCTCTGTCAAGTTATTATGTATGCCAGATGACTGAAATATTTTACATCCATATGGTCCTCTGATTTTTTTTTCAGTTATGAGTTATTACATGCTGAAATAAATCATCTTCTATGTAAAAGCCAATTGTACAAAAAGTATAAAAATTGTATGCAGAACCAAGGGATTTTTATACTTAAAACTGACATATTACAATATATACTGATAATCTTAGAAAACCCAGTTCAACATTCATGTCTCTTTTTCTAAATTTAAGCGCTATGCCCAATGCTGAGCAAGTAAAGATGACTGACACAGTTGATACTTTATAAGAGCTTCTAGATGATGGAGAGACAGGAAAACAATGTCATCTAAATATAAGTAATTTATTATCGGCATTCACTAAATCCTAGCTGACCCCAGAGGAAGAAGTAAGTAACTTGAAGTCAGGAAAGAAAACATAGGGGAGCCATTTAAGCTAAATTTTACAAAGTGAAGAAGAATGTGTTATCTAAAATTAATCCAAGTGTAGTCCAGAAATAGGGAACGGTATACATATATATAATGTTATTTTCTTACGATGCATGCATTTTTATCTTTTCCTTCTTAAATATCTGATTCTGTTTTCAGATTACTCCACATTGTTTCATGGTAATCTGAACTCACACACATATCCAGAAGTGGGCCTAGTTGCTCTAAGTTTAATAAAACAGAAATGTCACCCAATTCTGACCAATTAGATCTGAAAGAAAGTTGAATGAGAAGTTTCCCAAAAAAGATTTGCAGTTCCTAAGTGAAAATCAAGGATATAATAATCATTTTATTCCTCTAGAAATTGTCATCTTAAACTAATGCTTGAAATTTATGCAGCATCTTGCCATACATTTAACATTAAGGCCAACACTGATATTGAACAAATTTCATTTGGAGAATGGAAAATTACTAGATCTTTGATATCACTGAGGCCTGAATCAGCCTTGAAGCAGTGCTGCCTCTGGATCTCTGTAAGTAGATCTATAAATTTATATCTTCCTAACTCTTATATGTCGTCTGAAATATATGTGCACACGTGCATACACTCACATATGAAAACACATGTGTATATATTTAATGATATGCACGCATGTGTATGTATGTAAGTGGCAAAGTTAATTTTAAAAACTATTCACCAACGTGATTTGCTTGTACATTGAATGAAAGTCTTAATTAATTTCAACCTGCACTAAGAACACCCTTTCTATTTTTGAATCAGTATCTGAAAATCTCAGCTGAAGTCCAGCCATCCTCCTCCTCTGTCATGCTCCCCCCATCATGCCATGCCATATAAAAAAATTGAAGATGGCTAGCAACAAATGCAGCAAATGCACTGTTTGGTTCTGCATGAGTAATTATTTGATAACAAATCAAAAACATATAAAACACTTTGACCCTTACCTACAAATATCCAAATATTTCTCTCACAAATTTAACATATTCACGTATAGACTGGCCCAGAAGATAAAAGGTGTTCCCAAGTCTGTCTGATCATAGAATTACTTTGTAGAGATGGTGACAAAATGCAAATATGCAAATAATGGCATACGTGTTACAACTTCACAAAATGTCATGCCACTTGTTGGCCTAATTGATAATGAGATAATCTGCTCTGTGCTTCAGATGGACACGTGGGTGGATTTTTTGCTAGGTATTGATAATATGGTTTTGAATAAGATAGTAGATTCCTGTGCTTATGGATTTTAAGATCTAATAAGATAATCACCAAGTGGATAATCACAAAATTATTAATTAGGACACTCATGAATATAGTGAAAGAATAGTAAAAATAATTTTAGATCATGCTTATGGCCATGTAACTAGAAGGGTAAATCAGTTTAAGAAAAAGAGAAAGAGAAGATATTTTCTATTTCCCAGAGTCCTTCAAAGTTCTACGGCATGAAACACAGCATGATGACAGCTACAATGACTTCACTCACTTGGGGAGACTTCTTTTACCTATTTTTAATATTTTCCTAGCTCACAAGTTGTTTACAGAGGAAAATATGGAAGTATTTCCCTGGACCCAGGAGGTATCATAAGTCTTATTAAAATTATCATTTATAAAAGTAAAAAATGATTTATTATACACTTGGAAGTAAGTAGCAAAAAATTACCATTTGGCATCCTTCCAGTTTTCCCACAAAGTAGTAAAGTTAAATAAAATTAGTCTCTCAGTTAGTAATTTTAAATAAATCAATGCTTACTGTAATCCAGATATAAGTGAACTATTTATAAGTGTTCAGTTGAAAAACCGATAGAAATTTACAAAGAAAATCAATGAGGGGGAAAAAAGATTGTTTTGTTTGTCTGTTTTGGTTTAACAATAAAAATTTTTCAGAAAATTTATCTGATGCCAAAATTTTTATCAGGTCTTTTTGAAGTAGGGCTAACAACCTAAAACAAGACTCTAATACACCTAACACAACACACACACACACACACACACACACACCCCTATGATGTTAACTCTTACATCTTTTAAGAGGTAATTAATATAACTATTATTCTTCCAGTGTTATTATCGAGGCTATCCCAAACACAGCTCAGAGATGAACTATGGCAAGCAGAGACTATGAAGGATTTCCCAGTAAACTGCCTCTGTCTTGCTTCACAAGCTCCTGTAACATTTCTCTTCTGTTTTTAAGGGACATTACCAAACTTCTTACAACAAAATAGTTTGCACTTTCAAGACATTTCAAAGTCTACTCCAATAAATCAGTGTAAAAAGTGTTCAGACATCTCAAATGGGCATAGTGTACAGCCACATCTTTTGTACAGTTTTAAATTTTCTTCCGAATTCTTCTTCCCATGTGATTCCAGATGTGTGTTTTAAATTGCCTTCCTATAGGGATGCCTGGGTGGTACAGTCAATTAAGTGTCTGACTTCTGCTCAGGTCATGATCTCGTAGTTCGTGGGTTCAAGCCCTGCATTGGGCTCTGTGCTGACAGCTCAGAGCCCAGAGCCTGCTTTGGATTCTGTGTCTCTTTCTCTCTATGCCTCTCCCCCACTCATGCTCTCTCAAGAAAAAACAAACATTAAAAAAGTAACAATAAATAGCCTTCCTATAGCTGTGCTACAAAAGCATACCATCCAGGAATGATGGTCAGCATTTTTCAAGTGAATACCAGATCCCTGGTAATAGAGCAGGAAGTTTTATCCACTGTCTAATCCTTCAAATCACTCTACATAATATTTGTCTCCATTATGTAGATGGCAAATCCAAGTATTCAAAAAAGCAAAATCACTTACTCATGGCCACACGATATAGCACAGAGAGCCATATTTCAAGTCCAGGACTTCCAAAGCAATGTCTCAAAAAGTAAAATGAGGTAACAGTTTAATGGAGGAAAAATAAGGACAGATTCCTGTTTTTAAAAAAAAAAACACACATATAGGGGCACCTGGGTGGCTTAGCTGGTTAGTGTCCGGCTTTGTCTCAGGTCATGATCTCATGGTTCGTGAATTTGAGCCCGCATCAGGGTCTGTACTGCTGACAGCCCAGAGCCTGGAGCCTGCTTTGGATTCTGTGTTTCCCTCTCTCTCTACCCCTCCCTTGTTTGTACTCTGTCTCTATCTCAAAAAATAAATAAACATTAAAAAAACACATATATATCTAACTCATTAATCACATCTTGATGTAATAAAACCTCTAAAATCTATCAGAATCAATAGCTCAAGAAATATAGATTGTTAATTTTTTAAAAGTATCTGAAGTAAATAAACGGTAGAGCCTGTAGTATTTAGGATAAGAGGGAGGCTAAAAAGTGGAGAGGAATGTTTTGTTTGATTTGATTTTGAAGGAGGGTGGTGGCAATTATGAATGAGACTAGGAAAGCTAGAGGAAATTACAGAAGCTATGGGATTAGGAGGAAACAGGTATTTAGATAAAATTGGGAATAGCTATTAAAGAATGTGCAAGGGCATCTCAGTGCGTTGGTCAGTTGGGCATCTGACTCTTGATAGCAGCTCAGGCCATGATCTTTTAGTTCGTGGGGCTGTGCCCTGCACTGGGCTCTGTGCTGACAGTGCAGAGCCTGCTTGGCATTCTCTGATCGCCCTCTGACTGTCTTTCCCCCCATGGATGCTCTCTTTTTCTCTCCAAATAAATAAACAAACAGTTAAAAAAAGGATTTTAAAAAAGAATGTGGAAAAATGAAAAGGTATCTTTTAATAGATAGAAATATGAAATAGCTATCTCTTGGACAGAGGGACAAGAGCAACGATACTTTGTGTGGTCGAAAATGGACATACGGTGCAATGTAGAGAATTTCGAGCTTGATGGCAAGAGGCAAGTGGAGTAGCCACACAGGGCAGAAGGAAGAATGGCCAAATTTGGTGACACACTAGAATGTAGTCACACACACTTCTGAAGTTTTAGCAGGAAAAAAGAAGAGAAACTTGTAAGCAAAAAAAATGTTTTAACCCAAAGAGTGACTCATGTCCTGGCAGAACCTGTAGATCCAAAACCCATTCTCTCAGTCTCTTGTAGACTGGTTCTAACTACAAACTGCTGCTAAACATTTTCTTAAAAAATTCATAATGAACCTCCAGGCACCTTGACAAAAGGGCCATCACAGCATACAGCGTGGATGAATAGTTGCATGGCAGTGAATGTAGCAATCACGGCTGTCCTGAAAGCTTATATCCATCAAGATGTAGACAGAGCTCTGTAAAGTATACTGCCATTTCAGGAGCAATGTGACACTGAAAATCCTCAAATTAAAATGCCAGGCATTTAGCAGCAATTATCTAATGGATTTTCACTTCCATGGATTTATTCTAAATTTCTTATTTCTAAATGAGAAGTGTGCAACGTCAGTTCTCTGTGGGCCCCTGCTGTTTTGCTTCTTTGAACAGAGCTCAAAGAAAAGCATTTCACAAAATGATAGAGGCGAAGGTGGAAGTGTGCGTGACTATCACTTCTTGTCACCTGAGCTGGGTTTTATGTATCAGCGGTGCTGAATAACACATGAGTGGAATATAATACACACGAGAGTTCTTATGAAAGGCCCTCACTCCACATATGTATTAGCTGCATTTCAAGCTAAATTAACTGTCCATCTTTTTTTTATTCCTAAGCAGAAAGACAAATTAAAATACATATTAATATGGAACATAAACCACACATTCAATTCCAAAGAGATTTTTTTCCTTACTAATAGTAGAAGCCTCCTAAGCTGACTACATAATTTGGTTTTCTCTTTTTAAAAGAAAATAGAAATAGAAAAGAAAATAGAAAAAAATCACAAACCCTTATTAGTCCTATCTCTTGGTAAGAAAAACTGAAGCTTTCAAATTAAAAACTATTTTAGACTGCATTTTCTGGAAAACAGAGCTGGAAGGGAGAATACAGTGGACTGACACTTTATTTTAAAAGTGTAAATCCCAGGAATCTATTCAACATTCCGGCCACCATCGCCACCCCCACCCCCAGCCCCAGCCAAGTTTACAGACAAAACTCACAGGTGTCTGCACTTGGCCCATTCTCAGAAAGTAGACCCCAACTACAAAACATTCTGTTCTAGCCTGACCACAACCCACATCCTGGATAAGTCCCAAACAGAGCCCCAGCCCCTCAAAAACCTGCCGCTGCCACCTGCTTCCTGCTCTACCTGGCCAAGAGTTCACCCCATTCCCACACACCCCAGCAGCACAGCTACAACCCTTTCACACCCTTCATATCCAGCCTGACATCTCTCTTGATGTCTGGCCCCTCTCCTCCCTTGAACGGTGAAAAAAAAAACCAAAAAACTGTCCTGCTTGTTGCTCTACTCTTTGTGCAATTTTTTGTTGCCTCTGTCACCGGCCACCCTAACACCAGGACAGCAAGGGGAAATGAAGTAGGGGGAAGATGTGAAAAAAAAAAATGGAGTTATGTATTACCATGCTGGCTATCACTTTACAAGGATCCATGAAGAAGCACATGGCAAGTCACCCAGCAGAGATGTCCACTTGGCTTCAGAGTCACCAGTGAGAAGAGAAACTAAATCGTTTTGTAGAGAATTGTGTTGCATCATCCTGAGGCTCTCATTCTCCTGTTTCTCGCTGGATGAAGTTTGCACCATCAGGAAATACTCCCTTGAACTTCCTGTTGTATCCGTGAGCCCTGTCAGCTGTTGTTGCTGACGTCAGACCCCATGCTCTACAGTGTAGTATTTCCTCCAGATGCAGAAGTTAAAGGTGACAGAATCTCTGGGCATGTGGCTGGCCACTGTGGTTATATGGGGGCAGCTAAAAATAGCCAAGTATTTCTAGGGGAATGACTACTCAGACCCAGACAGTGGAAATTCGGAAATCTGTGGGCCCAAAGGAGTTCATCAGGCACTTGAAGCAGAGCAAGTAGCCGAGGAGATAAGGAGGAATTTCAGAAAGTGTGTGCAATTTGAGTCTGATACAAAGACCAACAATTACAAACGCAAAACATTCTCTGATATTAATCAGGCATTATATTTGGTGAATAATAAATAAAACAACCCTGAATTGCTGCTCTTTAAGGATTTGTTGTATAAATGACCCTTTTTGTATAAAAAGGAGAAATGCTTTCTGTGCCAGCAATGAAAACATGAAATGATTTGCTAACTATTTTGATTAGAGTTGTAGGAGGCTGGTTTGCAATATTATATTTGTTTTATCTTTTGGAGCACCGGTAGCTTGACTGAAATGTTTAATATAAGGAATCATGAGAAAGGAGAGAGAGTAACTATTGCTTTATGGAAAGTGATATAGTTTTAAGTAATTCACCTGCAGCACAACTATCAAGTTCCTACTTGATAGCAGATAGTGAAAATAAAAAGTGGATGGTCACCAGAGAAAATCTCTGTTATAAAAAGCCCTCCATTTTCATTGTTCAGTAAAACTATGTTGAAATAAAAAATCTGCCAGGTTAAATACTTTGTAGAATTCTTTTATGTTTTGGCACTATGTTGGGCTTTTTCTTCCACTTATAAAGTTAATTTTGCTTTCTCTAGTTGTATATTTCTCCAGAGATAAATTCTCTCTCTCTCTTTCTCTCCCTCTCTCTCGTGGCTTGCTCTTACATTGAGCTAAAATATGAAGCACTTTCAAAATATCTATTTATACTTTTGAGGATTTTGGAGGCAGAGGACAGAACTCTGAGAAAACAGACACTATATCATTAAGAGTTCTAACACAATAGCCTCATTATTCACAGATCCCGAATCTGTGAATTCACCGACTAGCTTAAACTTATTTATAACCCCAAAATCAATACTTGGGGCACCTTTACGATCATTTGTGGATATACTCAGAGTGGCAAAAAACTGAATTGGCTGACGTTTATGCTCTTAGTTGAAGACAACATTCTGCCTTCTTGTTTCACCTTTCGTTCTATACACAAATGTCTTTCTCACCATCTATTTAGTGCCACATTCCCCCCCTTTTTTGTGCACTGTATTGGCGATTTCACTGTTTTAAATGACCATGAAGTATATTGATGACCTGCCACACAGAGCTATTAAGCACAAGAAAGTTATGATGTGCATATTTATAGAATATTCAGAAAAAGATGCATGTTATACAGAGAAATATACAGAGAAAATAAGCATGTTAGATGAGCTTCATTCAGGCATGGTTATAGAACTACTGGCCATGAGTTCAACATTAATAAATCAGTAATATATGTTAAATAATGTGTCCTTAATAATAATATAATTTAATATATAATTTAATAATTTAATTTATAAAATTTAATAATATAATTATTTAATTTAATAATATAAATTTAATAATATAAAATAACATATAATAATATGATAAATAATATAATAAAACAAGGTTATCAGTTCATCAATTGATGAACACCTTGCCAGAGGAGGGAAGTTAACCTTGAATTTCCTGTAGGAGCCAGGATTCAATATTTAATAATCAGTGTTCTAGGTGACTTTATAGAGTAAAACTCCTAGGAGTAATGAGAACTGGCTGTGTTTGGCAAGGAGAAAGAACCAAAAATCATATTAAGATTACTCTGAATTCTATTTCAGTTGTTGCTTGATTTGAAGAAAAATCTGACACCGATGGATTGCAGACTAATAGCTAAATTTTTCTATCCTGCCTGCGCTCAATTCCATCTTTCCTTTCTTTCCCTTACAAAGAGTTCATAGGCTGATCAACAGAAATACTTAGGAGAATGAGGTAGCAAGAAGGTCCAATAAATGAAATTCTTTTCTAGTACAAAGCTACTTGAGAGGTAAATTAAATTTTCAGATAAAGAGAGTTCAAAATGCAATTTCATTACTGATAAAAACTACATGAAAGATATTAGATGTTCAGCTAAATGCACTTTCTAATACTGAACTCCAGATTTAGATGCCCTCAACCATCCTGGCAGAGTCAGAGCTGGCAAACTGCAGTGCCTCTTTTATTTTGAAAGTGGGGAGGGGAGAGAGAGAGAGAGAGAGAGAGAGAGAGAGAGAGAGAGAGAGAACCCCAAGAGGGCACTGTGCTGTCAGCACAGAACTCAACGCGGGGCTTGATCCCATGAACCATGAGATCATGACCTGAGCAGAAATCAAGAGTCAGATGTTTAACCGACTGAGCCACCCAGGCACCCCACTGTAGGTACGTCTTCATTAGGATGAGAGTCTTTTCTACAAATTTACAGGTTGTAAAAGAGGTAACAAGGGATGCTCCTTTAAAATAAAATGAGCGAAGAGTAAAAGTCAGAGGAAGAGTAAGCTAATATTATTCTCATTAAACAAATAATTCACCTCTTCTCCCCTGGGAAGGAATGAAAGATGCAAGGTTCTAGGAGTATTACTCTTCCTCTAAGTAGAGTAAAAAAATAAAGAAGACTGATTACCACAACCTCTGGGACCTTTTAGTATTATAAAACAAGTTATATAATAAAATTCTGATTGTATGGTGGTACCAAATAAGTCTACTAATGACTATAGAACATAAGCCACAAGGGAAAGAAAGATCATTTAGAACTTTAACACAGAGGTGTTTTTAAGAGTTCTGTGTGTGAGATCTCATAATTAGTTAAGTATTAAGCATATTTTGGCTTATAATGTCATGTACTGTAAAACAGAGATAACTCTGTAACAACAATCCAAAATTGGTTAAAAGAATATTTGCATTTGCTAAATCTCCTTTCAAAGTAAAATAAAGTAGTTGAGCCATAATAACTAAATTCCTACTCCTTTAACTCTAAGAAAAAAATAAGGCAATAAAACATAAACCTTCTCCTTGTGATATAACAGAATTCAGAAAAGAGGACCATAACATAGCTAGGGTTATTCTCCTGGTGAAAAACATTTTTAAAAACTGGTATTTCTAAATGTTTATTCATTTTTGAGAGAGAGAGAGACAGAGCATGAGTAGTGGAGGGGTAGAGAGAGGGGGAGACACAGAATCTGAAACAGGCTCTAGGCTCTGAGTTGTCAGCACAGAGCCTGACGCTGGGCTTGAATTCACTTAACTGTGAGAGCATGACCTGAGCCAAAGTCCGATACTTAGCCAACTGAGCCACCCAGTTGCACCAGGACTGGTGAATCTTAGACACAGACGAGGACTATTTTATTTCAACTGAAATCCATCATGTCCATCATATGATATTAATGAGACCTGCAGGTTACCTAGATGTTTTATATGGCAGCCAACACCACAGAGATTATATGATAATATCTTCCTTTGGGTCAAGAGATAGGAAAATTGGAGAAAATAATAGTAATGTCACTTCCTTTTTATTCACATCATTCCAGTATAAAATTTTGTTTTCCTTTCTTGTCAGGTGTATTAAAAAAAACAGATCTTTTAAAAGTCTTCAATTTCATCTGAAATAGGTAATAGGGACAAACAGGATTTGCATAATTTAGCCCCCAAACCAGTTGTGATGCCTTTTCAATGTACAGTTTAGAGCAACTTCTGGAATGAAGAAAATGATTATATTGATCAAAAAGAAACCTATACAACCATTACTATTTTTGAGTTAGAAACGTTGATATGAGTAGATGCTGGAAGGCCATTAAAATTTACGAAGAAATCGGTTTATTAAATCTATTAATATGTTATTAATAAAGAATGAGTTAAGTACCCTTCGAGTGCTGGCTACCTTAGTCAGTCTCTTATACTTTCAAACAGGTTGTTTACAGTTTGTGTCTTGCTCTCCTGGTTTGCCTTCGGGAAAGACCTAAAGTGATAAACACTGCTCTGTCACGGCTGGAAGCAGGAGGTCTTATTATGATATTTTTATTGTCAAATTTATCCTAAATAGTAATACAACCAATAACCCCAGGCATGTTTAATAAAATTAAATAACATAAGACTCATTTACTCAATGGGAAACCTATAAAAAGTAAAAGTGGATTTTTTATTTTTCGTTACTTTTTACTACTCAATCTCCCAACTACCTAAATTAAGTTGATGCTTCTGATTTGTGAGCAGTATAGAAATAAGAGACCTATTTTTTTTTTATCAGTGTAACACCATGGCTACCACATTACTGCATGGTTACATTTGTTTCAAATTTGGTAAATACATATAGACAGAACACAGATTAGTAGTTGCCAGACACTGTAGGGATGGTGAAGTGAGGTATAACTACTTAATGGGTATAAGATTTTATATAGGGGTGATGAAAGTGTTTTGAAATAAATAGATGTGTAGTTGCATAACATTGAAATGTACTTAGAGCCAATGTATCATTCCTTTTTAAATGATTAATTTATATGAATTTCATCTCAAAAATTTTTTATGGACATACATATTATTTTTATTTTTTTAGTAGTTTATTGTCAAATTGGTTTCCGTATAACACCCAGTGCTTCTCCCCACAAGTGCCCCCCCACCCTCTTCAGTCCATGGTTCGTTTTCAGTATTCAGTACTCTCCCTTGATATGGACATATATTAAAGCTGTTACTACCTTAAAAAAAATCTCAGTGAGTCCTTTTTGGAGTAATACTAATATTTGACCAAAATCTGAAAAAGCTATTATAATCCTAGAACCATAAAACAAATATACAAGGGAAAATTTTAAATGCACTTCATTTGAGGAAAAAGGCAAAGATCAGCAGGGCAAAAGTACAGAAGGAAAGACTTCTTGTGATGAAAATAACAAGAGCAATATTAGCTTGCAATAGAATCTTGGATTGGTACCATGGGAAGCAGAGAAAAATATCGATATTTAATATAATTCTGAGCCTTCTTACCAGTACTTGTAACATTATGAAAGAACAGTAAAGCTTTCCCTTGATCCCTGTTTTAGATACAGTATTTCCAGATAAAAAGGAAATGGCATGTGTGGCTTTATCCATATGTAAAATGTCTTAGTAAAAAAAATGACAGTAGAAAAATAAGAAGAGAACTGATGATTGAAAATATCCACTCAACAACTTCTACAACTCCCATATTCCATTTTCTATCCCCAAGTTAAATCCCCAGAAACTCAAAATCTAGGCTTCCACGATTACCTAGATTTTATGAATACTAACATGATTTTGACATCTACGTGCATGCACGATCACACTGGTACACAATCACAAACTAGCAACACCCATTCCTACTGAAGAGCCTGCGAAGCACTGTCCAAGAAAAATTAAGTCAAACTAGAAATTGGCACAGATGCAGATATAACAATCAATCCAGAGACAATATATGAGAAGATTTAGGTTAACTCCGAGAATTACGCAAGATCAATTTCAGGCTTCTGCAGAATAAATTAGAGATATGTCAGCCATCAGCAGATGCTTTTAAAATGAAAGGATTGTTCAAAAATGAGGAATCTGTGTGATGCTAAAAGGATGCCAAGTAACACCAGTATGTCCTGAAATTGCAGATACTACTTTTATCTCAAGGGTGGGAGCAGCTGGCTTCCTGGAAGATCAGAGGTTTTATCAAAAACATTGTTTGAAAATTACAGGGAAAAAAAGAGAACAGTACAACATATTAATGCTCACCATATGACGAACCATATGTCATCTACATTCCTCAAACCATATTTCCAAGGAACATCGGTAGAAGAATTAAAGGAGAATTTTGCAGCACATTTTATTTAGGAAAACTTACAGAACCAAAATTTTGTTGTCACTATGGTTAGACTATTCCAACAAGGAAGAGCATTTGTCTGATACTAATCTACCATATTAAGCATTTATTGAAAACTAAATAGGATGTGCCACAAAAAAACAGGTCTTGTCATGAATTTTTAAGCTATAAAAGTGTGATTTAAAACTAAAGGAGACCATCAGAAAGTGAGTCTTCTGCTTCAAGTCCTCATCTATTTCAAATTCTCACTAAGTAAAAAAATAAGACACCAGAAAAAAGTCTTTATTGCCATTCTAATCTAAGAAAGGGGGCCATTCACTTTTCAGACATTTGGAATATATTAGTTTTCCATTGCTGTGTTAACTCACCACCAATTTAGTGGCTTAAAATAGCACCCATTTACTATCCTACAGTTTCTGTAGTACAGCCCAGTCAAATGAGATTCTCTACTTTCAGTCTCACCAGGCTAAAATTATCAGCTTGTCTCTATTCCTTTCTGGATTTTGTGTTTTTTTTCTAAGTTTATTAAGGTTGCCACCCTCCTATCCTGCATCCTTGACCTTTCCTATAGGAAGTTTACAAAATTTCACAACATGGCTGCCCCTTTCTTCTAGGCCAACAACAGAGTCTCTCTCTGCTTCACCTTCCTTTAAAGAGCGTGACTCGTTAGTCAGTCTCACCCAGGTTAATCTCACTCCTGATTAGCTCATAGTCAACTGATTAGTAATGTCATGGAGTGATATTTCACCATATTTGCAGGTTTTGCCCAGTCTAAAGAAGAAAGAGACAATTTTATAGGCTGTATATACCAGGGGTTGGGAATCCTAGAGGACACCAAAGGATTCTGCCTCCCACTTCAGAGTGCAGCGCAAGTTAGACAACATTGAGGGAAGTATTAACCCATCCTGGATCCACTGTATTTAAAATAAGTAGGGAGAATACGTAATGGTAGCCATTATAAAATTTAGGTTGGCATGTAAGGAACCACATATGAGAATGTCTTGTGGGGAGTCACCAAGAAGCGCACCATGTGCTAGATAGAGCTCAAGTACACAGGAAGAAAAGATTCCCCTGGAGGGACACTGAGGCTCCATAAAGGGGCAGGACTGATGAAGATGGACGACTTAAACACATTCTTCTTTCTTTGCTTAACAACTGTCCACCATCACCACTCCATGACAATACTAAGAACCTCATTATGTCTTAAATTCAATCAACAATTTTATTGTTTTAACTTGTGCAAAGGAATTTAAAAAAGTGATGATCCATCTTTGATCCATGTGTTCATTGGTATATTATGGTGAAATTGAATGGGTGAATAAAGATAATTGCATACTAGGGTTAATTCTAAAATTTCCTTGTTTAACATTTCTTTATAAATGTTTTATGGCTTTAAATTTAGAAAGATTCATTTTCACACTAAGCCTATTAAATGTTCCTGGCCCTGGAACAAGCCAAGATCCAATTAGCTATTTTAACTACCTAAATAAATAAACAGAATCTTAGATCCCAATATATAAATATATATTAAGGCTTAACCTGAGAGACAACTAAGATTTACAAGTAAATCTTATTTATATTAAAATCATTCGATTATTTCTTTTGGAGAGAAAAAAAGAGCTTTTTCCATCATCTTATAAATTTCCTTTCGAAGGCAATTATTTGAATTGCTAATCACCTCAGTTTTGTTTACAAATGCTTCTGTAGAAAAATAATATAAGGATAATATAATAATCTTCTATTGCTTATATCATCATATTACAGATGCATACTATAGTTTGGAATTATTAAAAAATAATCTACTTCAAATTTCTCTTTTGCTATAAAAACATTAATATTTGAATAATGGTAAGCTCTTCCAATAAAGGCACTGAGATGAGATCAGTGCACACATACAGGAATATACATCTAAATTATCTAAAAAAGTAATTCTAAGATATAATAAATTATTTAGAAATAAAGTATCTTAGGGGGACCTGGGTGGCTCGGCTGGTTAAGCATCCAGCTTCAGCTCAGGTCATGATCTCAGGGTTCATCGGTTTGAGCCCCGCATCGGGCTCTGTGCTGACAGCTAGCTCAGAGCCTGGAGCCTGTCTTCGGATTCTGTGTCTCCCTCTCTCTCTCTCTCTGACCCTGCTCTGCTTGCACTGTCTCTCTCTGTCTCTCAAAAATAAATAAAAACATTAAAAAAATAGAAATAAATTATCTTAACATGTTGATTTCATCTTATTCTTAAGAATTATGATTTTCTTTCTCAAAAACAAACAAAAAATATTTTATGAATTATGATTTACTAATGCCATTTGAATCTGGTCTTGGGCAATCTGACACTTTGAAATGTTCAGAGCAGTGAAGAAAAACTGAGCTTTTCATGACCCTTTACCAGCTGGGCCTTAGTATTCAGTAACTCTCATGAGCAAGAAAATAAAAATGAGTAGAAAATTTAGAAATCAGCACAATTCTAGCCTGTAAGTAGTGGCATAAGTATATATTCCAGGCAAACAAGTAAAATTTTGCCAAAGTTCCCCACTCCCAAAACCTCTGGCCCCAGAGTTAATCCTGCCAATGCCACAAGAAAGAGGTGAGGCAGGACCCGGGTCCTCAAACCTCTAGGCCTTGCTGAAGGAGAGGGGCGATGAAAGGTCCTCTAATGAAACAATTCTGGGTGTAGTCCTTTTCACTTTGTGGAATGACAATTCTGTAAGACACAGATAGGATCCCAGGCCATAATTCCTTTAATCCTCAGAGGTTATCTGATATCCTTCAGCAATGCCATGGAAAGATCATCAGCAGTAATCAAAATTGGAAAGATTATTTTTGACTTTATAGGAAGGCTCTATTTCATTTTAATTTCATTTTCTAAATAAGAATCTATAGGACTTAGACAAAGTCAACTCTTCTGAAGTATTAAATTCTTTTTTGTGGTTCTTTATTGAACTCATTTTCAAAAGGCTGTTTGATTTCTAAGCCACAGTTTCTGTAGGGTTGTTTTTACGTGCAATGATTTATCAGCTGCCATGTGTCCCTCCAATAAATTTAAAAACGGTTCCCCATAACAGGCAGAGCCTTATTTTTAACAGAAATAATTGAAAAGGCACCAGGGGCTCCTTGAGAGCTCTGACTGTGCCACTATGAGAACACCATTTCCTGACTCAAGTTAATAAGAGAGCAGCATGAGAAATAGGTTCCGAGCAGTGGCATTTTTTTCAGGAGAACAAGTAGTTATCAGGTAATATGTGGAGAGCACTCGGGCATCTTCAGAAAAACAGAAATATATACGATGTCTTTCCCAACTAGGTCCAGTTGTTTACCAGCATCATTTTGGGACTCCATCTGTTTGGTCATGATTCCAATTATCGTAGAATGGCTAATGTGCTGTGCCCTGGTATTCCTTGTTTGACTACACAGTCACAACATCATCTGTCCTGACCAATTTGCTGTTAGTCCATGCTGATGTCCGGGGCAATAATAACTACCATAGTACAGGAACTGGGTTTCAAACAGCATTGCTATTACTTTAAAATACATGTATGTGCTTTTTATGACTCCTTTATTTCAGCTATTCAAGTAGGCAAACATGTACTCTAAGTATGATGAGAATGAGTTTATTTAAGTGAAAGTGTAATGTTTTGTAACAAATAAAACAAGATAATGATTTTGTTCTTGCATATTTAGTTATACACAGAAATTGTGTCCTGGAGACAGCCTGTAAGAGGGTAGTGGGAATAAGCAAGACTCGGGTAGCATTAACACCCAACTGGTCAGGGGGGTAGCATGATCCTAAAACTGCAGCATGAACAGCAGTTATTTTTTATTGATTCTTATGCATAAAAATATGTAGATCTTGATTTGCTGAAGATTATCCTGGTACCATTTCTTCTGTCATTCCAGTTCTTCTTTTCTCTTCCTTTCCCTCTGCCTTCCTTTTCTCCCTTTATTCCCCCTTTCCTACCTATTTCACTGTAAAGCCTTATTACTGAGAGAGAAGATTGTGAAATGAAAAGTGACGTTGGTGAGAGTGAGAATAGGATCTTTTTCCTTCCTCAGGCTGAATTGCAACTTCAGAGCAGTGTAGTGGAAAAACCTAGAATACCTTGTCCTAGTTTTCTAAGAAAATTGGTTTGGAACATTTTTTAAGACCAATTCATTGATAAGGGGACTTATTAAGAAAAGACTTTGCTACTTTCAGTTCATATTCTTTTAAAAATACAAATGAAATGGCTTGTCTGGCTTTTTAGTCTGTTTTTTTTTTTTAACCAGATAAAACTGGTAAATTATAAAGTTTCTTTTCTTTGCGAATCTGCTTTTGCACAATCTCAGTAAAAATGTTTTGCTGAGGACATCATAGTTATAACATGTCCACTGGGGCTCTGAAAATAAAAACTCCCCAATTATTTCTCTAAAATTATACTATTTTATCCTCTTAAAGCTGTTGCAAATTGGACAAATGTACATTTTATTTTGAATAGCATTAAAATTTTAGTTTGCCTCATAATTAATAAATTTTACTTGTTTATTTAATTCCTTATAATGAACCTCTGGACATTTTATCATTCTTAAATTATTCATGCATTTTCATGTACAAACAAGAAATAAAATGGATGACAAAAAGCATATTAAAAAGACTCTAAGTGACTTCTTAGAAATGTAAATAGACAGTTGAATTAGTTTCTGACCATCACTATGATAAATGATGTTCTTATATTAAAGTCTTTAGGTCATGTAAACAAAATTCTGTTTGCTCCATTTGTGTCTCACACTTTGGCTTCTTTTTTATAAGTTCTATGTCATATTATTAAAAAAATTAAATCATTCCTTAGAATCTAAATTAATCTAGTTATAAATTATATTTTTTCATGAGTTTTCCAGGACTCTCATATAGATCTAAAGGGAAGTATGTTTTTTACATATTCATTTTTTGTCAGTTATACATATTAACTTTTTGTCAGTAATATTATTATAGCAATAACAACAATAAATTTTCTTTTTTCTTACCTAGTTAAATGTCTACTTACTTATGCTGTTTTTGAGCCCAAGCTCAAACTCTTAATAATTTATTTGTTAAAATAACACTAGTACTTGGGGGTGGAGCCAAGATGGTGGAGAGGAAGGGAGCTCTGTAAATTCCATCCAGTCCATCTATCGAACTGAGAAGGACATTACTCTCATCTGCAAGAGCGAAAGGAGAAAATACGGACTCCAAAAAGAAAAGAACCTCAAGGATACCTGAGTGGGTGAGTGCAAACTGAAGAGATCTGAAAACGGGCCAGCCCGGGACGGGCAGGGGAGGCAGGATCACCAGCCCAACGCAGGGCAAGCGCGCGGAGCCCAAGAGACAAAGGGAGAGACAGAGAGTCTGAACACACTCATAGTACTGTCTCTGGGGAAGAGGTAAAGAACGCTGGGCTGCACTTAGACAGAGAAACCCACTCCATAGATAACTGCTGGCTAGCCGGAATCCCGAACCCAGGTGGCGCAAGGGAAGGAACAGCTTCCAGCCCTAAGCCATCTCGGCGGGGAATCAGTGGCAGCTGCAGCTGTGCCAGGGGCGCATACTTCGCCGCGAGAAGCGACCGGAGCTGTGGCTATGCCAGGGGTACGCACTTCAGACTTGGTTTTGGGAACGGGACCACACACTGCATTTCCAAGGCGCATCTCGCCCCTGCACTGGCTGCGCGAATCCCGAATCCCGGGTGCCCACAGGAAAAAATAGGGCCCACACCTACGTGATCCCTGACAGGGAGTCGGAGGCTGGTGGAGGCCTGGGTGCGTGCTTAGGCTGCAGGAGCTCCCAGCTCATTTCCAGCAGTGCACAGCACCTTGAGCAACAGCTATCCGAAGCCAAGAGAGACTCATTTTTTTTTCTTTCCCCCATTGCAATCATGATCCTGGCTGGGGGTGGGGACTCCGTAATTGAGTCTGTGAAGGTGTGCACTTCACCTGCTGCTCATTTCGCCTCAGGCAGGGGCAGCTGAAATCCCTGCCTGAGCCAAGACAAACTGATTCCTCCCCCTAAGAAGCCAGCCACCAAAACAAATACATTTCATCTGTGATAGCACAAACGTGCACGGACTGGAGCTTTAAACCGAGGCAGGCCTGGAAAATACAACTCGGCTTAACTGCGGCCCAAGGAGATCAGACTTATTAGAGTGGCCTACCATGCTTAGTTTAGCGGAGCTTGGCATGCCCCCATTCTAATCTCCATAGACACCAAGGCGGAGCCTCTGAGAGAAGCCTCCAAGACCTACCACATCAAACCACGCCTACCCACGAGGGGGAGCTGCTGCTTTTCTTTTTTATATAAAAAATTTTTTTCTGTTTCTTCACTTTTTTCGTACTTATTTCTTTGTTATTATTACCTTTTTTCCCTTATTCTTTACTTAATTCTTTTAAATTTTTACTCCTTATTTTCCTTTCTCCTTTCTCCCTTACTTTTTCACCTTCTTGCAACCCAGATATATTCTCCTGTATCTCATCCTTACCTCTCCCCTCAGCTGGTCATACACTTTTAAACTATCTACTGTCCTTTGTTGCGTCCAACCCCCTTTTATATATTTTTTTATTTTTTTCTTCTTTCTCTTTTCTTTTTATTTTCTCTTCTTCTATTCTTTTCGTCTCTTTCCTTCCCATTTTCTTTCTTTTCTTTCCCCCCTGCAATGTGTTTCTTTGTTTGATTTGTCTGTGTGTATGTGTGCTTCTGTTCCCTCTGTGTTTGTCTGTCTGTTTTCCTTCTTAGGACTACACCAAGAAACAAGCCAAAGTGTGCAAGAAGGCGAGTCCCAAATATTGCAGAGTAGAAAAATAAAATACTCACAGGCACAACAAGAGAAACCGAGAGACACCATTAAGAGAATATTTCCTGAAACGACAGGCCCTGGACAGTCAATAAGCCTCCTTTAAAAGAGAAATATTAATAGATGCACAGTGCACAAGGAGCTTTCTAAAGGTGACAAGAGACAAAAAATGAGCAAAAATGACAAAACAAAGAAACTCTTCCCTGAAGAACTTCCAGGAGGAAGTCACAGCCACAGAACTGCTCAAGGCAGATCTAGACAACATACCAGATCAAGAATTTAAAAAGCTTGTCATAAGATTAATCGCTGGGGTTGAGAAAAGCATCAAAAAATCAACTGATGAATTAAAAAAGGCTATAGGTGAGGTGAATAACAAACTGGAGGCAGCCATCTCAAGGATTGACAAGGCAGAGAGAAGAATAGGTGAATTAGAATATATAGTTATAGCAAAAGAGGAAGCTGAAAAAGAGAGAGAGAAATTGATCCAGGAGCAGGAAAGGAGAATTCAAGATCTGAGTGATACAATCAAACGGAACAACATCCGGCTCATAGGAATTCCTGAAGAGCAAGACAGAGAGAAAGGGCCTGAAGGGATACTTGACCAAATTATAACTGAGAATTTCCCAAATCTAGGAAAAGAAATAGACATTCAAATTCAAGAGGCACAAAGAACCCCCTTAAGACGTAATTTGAATCGGCCTTTAGCATGACATATCATAGTGAAACTGGCAAAATATAAAGATAAAGAGAGAATTCTGAAAGCAGCTAGGGAGAAAAGGGCCCTCACATACAAAGGGAAACCTATCAGAGTGCTTACAGACCTATCTAATAAAACCTGGCAGGCCAGGAAGGAATGGCAGGAAATCTTCAATGTGATGAGCAGAAAAAATATGCAGCCAAGAATCCTCTACCCAGCAAGCCTGTCTTTCAAAATAGAAGGAGAGATAAAGGTTTTCCCAAATAAACAAAAATTGAGAGAATTCATGACCACCAAACCAGCCCTACAGGAAATCCTAAGGACTCTATGAGGAAAAGATCACAAAGAATACAAGGTGCCAGAGACACCACTATAAACATGAATTCTAGGGAGAACACAATGACTCTAAACCCACATTTTTCAATAATAACATTGAATGTAAATGGACTGAATGCTCTAACCAAACGACAGAGGGTAGCAGAATGGATAAAAAAACAAAACCCATCTATTTGCTGTTTACAGGAGACGCATTTTCAACCGGAAGGTTGAAAGTAAAGGGATGGAGAAATATCTACCAGGCGACTGGAAGCCAAAAGAAAGCTGGAGTAGCCATACTAATATCAGACAAACTGGACTTTAAAGTAAAGGCAGTAACAAGAGATGAAGAAGGACATTATATAATAATTACAGGATCTCTCCATCAGGAAGAGCTAACAATTATAAATATCTATGAACCTAACTCGGAAGCACCCAAATACATAAAACAATTAATCACAGAAAGAAACAATCTTATTGACAAGAAAGTGCTAATTGCAGGGGACTTTAATACTCCACTGACAGCAATGGATAGATCAACCAGACAGAAAATCACTAAGGAAACAATGGACCTAAACGACACATTGGAACAGATGGAACTAATAGATATATTTAGAACTCTGCATCCTAAAGATAGGAAATTCACCTTCTTTTCGAGTGCACATGGCACATTCCCCAAGATAGACCACATACTGGGACATAAAGCAGCCCTCCATAAGTATAAACAAATAGAGATCATACCATGCACACTTTCAGATCACAATGCTATGAAACTTGAAATTAACCACAGGAAAAAGTCTGGAAAACTTCCAAAAATGCGGAGGTTAAAAACCACCTTACTAAAGAATGATTGTGTTAATCAGGCAATTAGAGAAGAAATTAAAAAATATATGGAAACCAACGAAAACGAAAATACAACAATCCAAAATTTCTGGGATGCAGCCAAGGCAGTCCTAAGAGGAAAGTATATTGCAATCCAGGCCAATCTCAACAAACTAGAAAGAGCGCAAATTCAAAATCTAACAGAGAACCTACTGGAACTTAGAATGGAAGCAGCAAGAGCACCCCAAACCCAGCAGAAGAAAAGAAATAATAAAGATCAGGGCAGAAATAAACAATATAGAATCCAAAAGAACAGTCGAGCAGATTAATGAAACCAAGAGTTGGTTCTTTGAAAAAATAAACAAAATCGATAAACCTCTAGCCAGGCTCCTCAGAAAAAAAAGAGAGAGCACCCAGATAGACAAAATCATGAATGAAGAAGGATCTATTGCAACCAATCCCTTAGAAATACAAACAGTCATCAGAGATTACTATGAAAAACTATATGCCAACAAATTGAACAACACAGAAGAAATGGACAAATTCCTAAATACACATGCACTACCAAAATTCAAACGGGAAGAGATAGAAAGCATGAATAAACCAATAACCAGTGAAGAAATTGAATCCGTTATCAGAAATCTCCCAACAAATAAGAGCCCAGGGCCAGATGGCCTCCCAGGGGAATTCTACCAGACATTTAAAGCAGAGCTCATACCCATTCTTCTCAAACTATTCCAAAAAATGGATATAGAAGAAAAACTTCCAAACTCATTCTACGAAGCCAGCATCACCTTGATACCCACACCAGACAGAGACCCAACAAAAAAAGAGAACTACAGACCAATATCCTTAGTGAATACAGATGCAAAAATACTCAACAAGATACTAGCAAATCGAATTCAACAGCACATAAAAAGAATTATCCATCATGATCAAGTGGGATTCATACCTGGGTTACAGGGCTGGTTCAATATTCACAAATCCATCAATGTGATCCATCACATTAACAAAAAAAGGGAAAAAAAACATATGATCCTGTCGATAGATGCAGAAAAAGCATTTGACAAAGTACAGCACCCTTTCTTAATAAAAACCCTTGAGAAAGTCGGAATAGAAGGAACTTACCTCAACATTATAAAAGTAGTTTATGAAAAGCCCACAGCCAATATTATCCTCAATGGGGAAAAACTGAGAGCTTTCCCCCTGAGATCAGGAACACGACAGGGGTGCCCACTCTCACCACTGTTGTTTATCATAGTGCTGGAAGTTCTAGCATCAGCAGTCAGACAACAAAAAGAAATAAAAGGCATCAGAATTGGCAAGGAAGAAGTCAAACTTTCACTTTTTGCAGATGACATGATACTCTACATAGAAAAACCCAATCAACTCCACCAGAAGCCTTCTAGAACTGATCAATGAATTCAGTAAAGTCGCAGGGTACAAAATCAATGTACAGAAATCAGTTGCATTCCTATACACCAAAAATGAAGCAGCTGAAAGAGAAATTAAGAAACTGATCCCATTCACGATTGCACGAAAAACCATCAAATACCTAAGAGTAAACCTAACCAAGGATGTAAAAGACCTATATGATGAAAACTATAGAAAACTTATGAAAGAGATCGAAGGAAACACCAAGAAGTGGAAAAATATTCCCTGTTCATGGATCGGAAGAATAAACATTGTGAAAATGTCATTACTACCCAAAGCAATCGACACATTCAATGCAATCCCCATCAAAATTGCACCAATATTCTTCTCAAAACTAGAACAAACTATCCTCAAACTTGTATGGAACCACAAAAGACCCCGATTAGCCAAAGTTATATTGAAGAAGAAAACCAAAACGGGAGGCATCACAATCCCAGACTTTAGCCTCTACTACAAAGCTGTCATCATCAAGACAGTATGGTATTGGCACAAAAACAGACACATAGACCAATGGAATAGAATAGAGAACCCAGAGCTGAGCCCACAAATGCACGGTCAATTAATTTTTGACAAAGCAGGACACAGTATCCAATGGAAAAAAGACTGCCTCTTTAGCAGGTGGTGCTGGGAGAACTGGACAGCAACATATAGAAGAATGAAACTAGACCACTCTCTTAAACCATACACAAAAATAAACTCAAAATGGCTGAAGGACCTGAATGTGAGACAGGAAACCATCAAAACCCTCGAGGAGAAAGTAGGAAAAAACCTCCTAGACTGCCA
The DNA here is from genome assembly GCA_004023845.1 of Helogale parvula. Classification (NCBI taxonomy): domain Eukaryota; kingdom Metazoa; phylum Chordata; class Mammalia; order Carnivora; family Herpestidae; genus Helogale; species Helogale parvula. The sequence goes on along the minus strand of PJEM01003566.1, from coordinate 153,815 downwards.
CCGCAGCAATCTACTTGACACATCCTCAAAGGCAAGGGAAATTAAAGCAAAACTGAACCCTTGGGACTTCATCAAGATAAAAAGCTTCTGCAAGGCAAAGGAAACAATCAAGAAAACTAATAGGCAACCTACAGAATGGGAAAAGATAGTTGCAAATGACATATCAGATAAAGGGCTAGTATCCAAAATCTACAAGGAACTCACCAAACTCCACACCCAAAAAAACAAATAACCCAGTGAAGAAATGGGCAGAAGACATAAACAGACACTTCTCCAAAGAGGACATCCAGATGGCCTACAGGGACATGAAACGATGCTCAACATCACTCATCATCAGGGAAACACAAATCAAATCCACACTGAGATACCACCTCACGCCAGTCAGAGTGGCTAAAATGAACAAATCAAGAGACTATAGATGCTGGCGAGGGTGTGGAGAGACGGGCACCCTCCTACACTGTTGGTGGGAATGTAAACTGGTCAAGCCGCTCTGGAAAACAGTGTGGAAGTTCCTCAAAAAACTGTCAATAGAACTCCCTTAAGACCCAGCAATAGCACTGCTAGGGATTTACCCAAGGGATACAGAAGTGCTGATGCATAGGGGCACATGTACCCCAATGTTCATAGCAGCAATGTCAACAATAGCCAAATCATGGAAAGAGCCTAAATGTCCATCACCTGACGAATGGATCAAGAAGATGTGGTATATATTCACGATGGAGTACTACATGGCAATGAGAGGGAATGACATATGGCCCTTTGTAGGAAAGTGGATGGACCTTGAGGGTGTCATGCTGAGTGAAGTAAGCCAGGCAGAGAAGGACAGAAACCATATGTTTGCACTCATAGGTCTAACAGGAAAGCAGGAGAGACCTAATGGAGAACCAGGGGGAGCGGAGGAGGAAGAGAGATTTGGGGAGAGAGAGGGATGCAAAACTTGAGAGACTATTGAATGCTGAAAATGAACTGAGAGTTGAAGGGGAAGGGGGAGGGGGAAAAGAGGTGGTGGTGATGGTGGAGGGCACTTATGGGGAAGAGCACTGGGTGTTGTATGGAAAACAATTTGACAATAAAATATGGGGGAAAAATAACACTAGTACTAAAACAACCAATATGTACATATTTCGTGTAGTATATTATATCCATAGACATCTCATTTGTGCCTCAAAACAAGTACATAAGAGAAACAATTAGATATTATTATTATTACACCAGTGTTCTTATAAACTGAGATTATAAAGGGTAAATATTACTTTTCTTAGGGCCTCATAGCTGATATCTATCAGAAGAACACAAATGTAGGTATTCAGATTCAAAATTTCAATATGCCCTGGTGTCTGATAAGGTCTGGAGACATGAAGATCAATGAGGTATGTCTTGCCTTCCAAAATCCCACAATCTACCGTCACAAAATTATGCTTAGTGTTCTGTGGGTGGGAACAAACAGTAGGAGCTTTTTATTCATTTTGACCTCATTTCATAGGATTACTAAAAACTATTATCCTGAACTGAGTCTTGAAGACTGAAAAGGAGTATACCATGTAGTCTACAGAAATGGGATAGGAATATTCTTTCCCGAGTGAAAGAACAACAAGGTGCAGGAAAGGGAGTAGACCCAATTTTAGGATAAAAGAAGAGGCTTGAAACAGAAAATGCCAGTGGATGAACTGGAGAGTTAAGGTAACTGAGGAGTTTGAAAGACTGGGTTTTGACCTGGTATAAGTAGCTATTGAAGGGTTTTAAGAAAAAATGTGTGAAAACAAATCTTTTAGATTAATTTTTGGCAATGATGTAAAATGAGCCAGGAGGTGATGAGCCCAATTAGTTGTTTGTAACAGTTTTCCATGAAGGGATGATAAAGGCCTGAAGTAGAGTTGGACAGGAAAAGATATGTCTGAAGAAGATGAAGTGGCAGGAGTTGACAAACGATTGGATTTGGGGGTGAGGGACATGAAGGATTCAAGGTTGGTAGATTGGAAGATAATGAGATCCTCAACTGAATGGAGGAACATATGAAAAACCAGTTTTAGATAAGATGTGTTTACTCTGGGACAGACTTAGTGATGTTAAACACATTCTTGTGATTAAGGACATTGAAATAGCAGGTTAAAAATTGGGTATGCAGATTTGAAAGTCACCTGAATATTTGTAAATATTAAACATGATAGTAAATTATATCTGTCAACAACTGCATGCCACATGAAATGGGAAATGAAAAGAAAAAACAAATCTGAAGAACACTAAGAATTAAGGACGGGGGAGGGGGAGATCAGAAAATAAGAGGAATAAATAATAAGTATCTAGGGCATGGTATCTGGAGTAAAGTTTTAAGAAGAAAGGGGTAATAACAGCTACAAAGGCGGAAAGAGTTTCAGTAACTAAATGGGATATTAGGACTTGGCAATGGCTAGAACTTTTTTTTTGTAAAAAATATGTGATTTAGAGATTTGTTCTTCCTTAGAATTCTCTGGGGAAATGAGGGAAACACTTATTTTCACAAGTACTGCAGAATATGATTGTTTTTACCTTTATTACTCTTGCAGTGAGGTGCTGAGAATGACAGCAAGGAGAGGATTCACTGGCCCCGTCGTTGTGGAGTTTGGCCTTGGCAGCCCCCACTCTCAGTCTGAATCCTCAAGTGAAAATATGATGCTTGGTAAACAACTTCTGACTGTGAAATTTTTAAAGCAAGCTAGCGAGCCAGATGAAGTCTATAATTCTTCTCTGGATGAACTGGGGACTGAATATCCCAAACACACTGCTCCAAGTATTCCTCTTGACTTTTTGCAACAAGGTTCTCCCAGTGTTCACTTCTCCTGGGCAGTGTTGCCATTGCATTAACATCTATTTCTGTTCTTGGAGGTTTGTGCAGTGAATATACACTGTTATTTCTTCATTGTATACAACCTAAGACGCCTCTTTCAAATGGAAGTTCCCCATCTTTTGCATCCTGGTGACAGGCAGAGCTCATAACTTCTGCTGACGTTGACAATTCCAGCAATTTGCATTCCCAGTGTTCAGATGACTTGCCTGTTTTCTCTCAAACCCAATTCCTCCCTTCTCTGCTCAGCTCTGTATCAGAGGAAGCCACAATAGACTTCTGAAGAGGTTAAGTCAATGGCAGGCAGTGATGGATGTTTGGAACACAGGAGGAATGGAAAAGGTAGTTAGGGTAATGGTTTCATTCTGTCTCAGGCAGCATCTGTGTCACATGACCTCCATAGCTCTATCTCCTGGGATACACTTTCTCTCTCATAGCCCAACCTTCTCTAAGCATTCCTCAGTTTATTTTTGGTTCCTACCAAGTCGCCCTCTCCTGGGTTCTGGTAACACCCATTTCTCCTTTAGCCCCACGAGTGTTTAGGTTCCACTTATTGCTAATCTCTGGACAGCCTTAACTGTCCTCCATTTGGCCACGCAGCTCTTTCATCACCTGCATTAAACAATCCACAATGTTTATAAGACCAAATGGTTTCTTGGACTTACAAACTAGACTAGACTCTGACTACCTTACTCAGCCTCCTTTGTAGCTAGGCTGAAGGTCTGTGTCTCAGAACTCATCAATGATATGCACTTAATATGGACCCTGGAAAAGTTGCTGCTGTCATGTCAAAGAGAGAACTGGACCACAGAGAACAATTTCTGGCTGTTCTGTGGGTTTCAGTGCAAGTCTTGGTATCCACTGCTCCATCTCATTACAGTCAGGGGCACAAGGTGTTGTGTCCCTGCTCAGTGGCAGCAACAAGAGTTTGGAAGTGTTGTTTGGAGCACTCTGCCTCCTCACTAGGTTTCTCCGCCTTCTAGGAAATTCCATACATGATGCTTTTAATACTAAACTCTAAGGCAAGAGAATTCATTTCTCTTGTTTGCCACTAAGAACACTGACTGAGAGGTATGGAATCCTAGAGTTACAGTCTTGAAACTGATATAGAACAAGAAAATGCTAAAAATCTGTAAGGAATGAGCGTGATTCTGGCCAGCTCAGAGAGTTCCAAAGTCATTCTGCTCCACAATAATCCTTGAGTCCCAGATTTAGGGACAGCAGTTTGGAATGTTCTGGGTCAGAAGGTGGAGCAGGTATAGTACAGGGAAGTCTGTAACTCTCTCCAGATAACAAATTAGTTCTTCTTTTTAGTTTATACCACTGCTGCCTGGATCTGTGTATCTTCCTCCAAGGCAATTTCAGAGGAATCGTAGGGGATGGCTTAGCCCTGCTAGTTAGCCAAAATGTCATCACAGTACCCACTCCCTGTAAGTAATGCTACAATTGCTTGCTTATTTGCCTGTCTCTCTGATGGGACGGTGAGCTCCTTAACAATAAATATTGTGTCACTTTGTTCCGCATTCTAAGACCTAGCAGAAAATAGGAAATATATTCAATCAATATTTACTGAACGAGTAAATGGATTCCTGAGAACCAGACTCAGAAACTAAAATTTTGTTCTGTTTTGTTTCTGCAAATATAATCAGGGAATTTAGAACACTGTGTTTGGAGACAGTACACAATGTTATTTAGTTCAGCTATTCTCTAGCCTCTTCCAGATTTCCTCCCTCACATCTATTTACAATATTCCTCTGTGATTGTTCACTAAAATGTGAACTCCAGAAAAACTTCCTTGTGAAATGTCTGTTATTCCTTCCTCTGTGGTATAATATCACTTTGCATTTATACTGATTATAAGAATTATTGTACTGCACTTAGTAATTTGCCTAATTGTCTGTATCATCATTAAACTTGGGAGTATTTCAACAATCATAACCATGGGCCAGAAGCTGCATCAATCCTTTGCATGCTATCAGGGACATTTAAGGACCAAGGTTCTTAATAGATTACTTCCAGGCATTCAGTGAAACTGGTATTTTAATGCATGCAAAATTTCATGCAGACACACGTACATTTTTGAAGGAAAATTCCATAGGTGCTTGAAAACATCTGTTGAATTTAATTTGATCAAACTATATATTAAATATATTTTTTATCTTACAATATGTTAATTTTTTGTAATACAAACTGCAATACATTACAACATCATCAAATCTGATGCTATTTCCACAGACACTCTTTCCACAATAAAATGTAAAAAGGTGGGATATGGGAAGGAAAGGACAAATAAAGAGAAAATAATTTGTTCTCTAGAGAATGAAGGTTCTACCCCATCTGCTTTTCTTCCACTTGGCAAGAGATTTCTCTACACTCTGTGCTGAGGTGTACCTATTATGAAATGAAAGAGGGCAAAAAAGGAATGTAAAAAAAAGATGTAATAGTTCTGACTTGAAACCACTGAGGCATTAAAATCAATTCAATTAAATACTCAGTTTAAAAATATATTGCGGGGCACCTGGATGGCTCAGTCAGTTAAGCATCCAGCTTCGGCTCAGGTCACGATCTCATGGTTCGTGAATTCATGCCCCCTGTGGGGCTTTCTGCCGACAGCTCAGAGCTTGGAGTCTGCTTCAGATTCTGTTTCTCCCCCTCCCTCTGTCCTTCCCCACTCACACTCTGTCTCTCTCTCTTAAAAATAAACATTAAGTAAATATAGACCAAGATGAAAATATGAAAAATAGAAAAGCATTCTTTTATGCCTTTCCAACACTATGTAAGGCAAAATGTTTTTAAAAAAATACTGTTGTACTATAAATATTAAAAGCTTACTCAAGCGCATATCAATCAAAACATGGGAACCTAGTTCATTCATTAAAATGTTTCATTACTGGGGCACCTGAGTAGCTCAGTCAGTTGAGCATCTGACTCTTGATCTCCACTCAGGTCATGATCTCATAGTTTGTGAGTTCAAGTGCTCTATTGGGCTCTATGCTGACAGCTCAGAGCCTGCTTGGGATTCTCTCTCTCTCTCTCTCTCTCTCTCTCTCTCTGTCTCCTGCCCCTCTCCCACTCATGCGTGCACGCCCATGTGCACTCTCTTTCAAAATAAGTAAATAAATAAATAAATGTTTTATTATTAAGATAATGTATGTCATCTATCAATTACTCTCATTATGATTTACAATACAAACAAAACTTGCTTAGTTACAAATTTAGGTATCAGGCTTAGCAAAGTCATTCTTGGTTATAATGTTCTATGAAAGTATTTCAAAATTACATATTTTATATATAATAAAATGAATTACTTAGAAGTAAATATAATAATATATACCCATCCCTTCAATGGCATTATTTGCCTGAACTCGAAACAGCAGGTAATGCATGGGGCATAATCAAATTCTACTTGCTCCTTATAGAGTAATCACATACATCTGAGATGCTGGAGACCACATGTTCCACTGATAGATCTAATATTCCCCCAAATATCCCCTCTTCTTGGAACAGACCACCAGATTCTTTCCTCACGCATTAGTAAGAGAACCCCCTCTGGGAAAACAGCAGTACCTGTCAGATCACTGATGTGATAGCTTGAGCAGAGTGACAGAAGGTACGTGTGCCTCACACATTCTCAGGGTGACATAATTATAATTGATGATTGTCGTAGCTTTCACAGTTTCTCCAGGGAATATTTCCTTCCTCTTTTGACTCCTTTTCTCATTTGTTCCGGTCTTCCTTTGTAATTTTTACTTTTAAAATTCTCTGACTTTCCATTTCTCCTTAATTCCATCCCTCTTGTTCTGCCTGCCTGCCATAGAGGTCTAGTCTACAGCAAGTATATTAAAAAGGAATATTTAAATACAATGGTATTAGAAAATAAATACAAAAATACAACCTTTTAAAATAACAGGCACTTGATTTAGAAACATTCTAAAATATGCAGCTTACTAATTATGTCATTTATATGCATTAAAACAAGTATAAATGTGTGAAAGACTTTAATTGAACTACTGTTCATGACAAGCAAATATTAGTAAACACTTATTCATCTGATTTCCTTCATTGTTTGGTTTAGTTCAGCTCAGTCATGTACTATTGATCCAACTAATAAAAATTTCTATTAAAAAGTTATATTAAATATTTTAAAACTTGAAATAAAAATACAAAAGAGATTAATGGAAGGAGACAGAAAAGAAAGGAAGATGATGACATTTATAGAGAGAAGAGTATCAGTGAAATTGTTGCTGTATTTTATCACTTTGAAATCAGAGTAAAATGCCACTGATGATTTCACACCCATAAGTCTGGGAAACAAATATTATGGAGCTTCTTGAAGTAAATTCTTGTAATACCGAAGCCTATGAAAATTTCTCAGTGGGAATGGCGATATAGAACTGGATGTTGAAGTGGTTGATCCCAACTCCCCCACCATCCACCCTCAACACACACATACACATACATATATGTAATCTGAGGTATCATTGCACTGCATTATAGTTTATCGAGAAGCCATTCTGTTAGTTCATGAAAACAAACATATACATAAAACTCTTCATTTTTACTATAAAATAATTTATCTCTCTTCATAGTATTTCTACAGACTCCCATGAAATTTCCATGGCAAGAATTCAAGATTTTAACAGATGACTCACTGATAAATTGAAAAGAGAAGGTAAAAAGCATAAAAAAAAATACTAGTCCAAATTAATAGAGTAATTTCTAACTACTTGCGATCAGGTTCAACTATTTTAATAATACTTAAAATTTTATTTTAAAATTTCTATTATCTGGATTAGTTTCTTTATCTAAACTCATAGTTATTCTCCTAAGAAAAGATTAGATGTTAGTGTATACAGTTCACAAAAGTGTTTTGTAATGATTCAGAATTTGCATATAAATATGCATCGCACAGTAATGCTTGGGAGAAAAGAAAGGGAAAACAGAAAAACACCTACCAAGATTCTTTTTGGTACAAATCTCCCTAGAATTACACATTCCCTTGCAAAGTGATAGACGATATACATCGGAGCTTTTGGCAAGGGCTACCGGCACACCACATAGTTTCAAGTCAGCGTAACCCTGATTGTTTTGAGAGTTCAGTTGTGACCAATGTGATGTAGGTTCCATACAAGCACATGAAAATGAAGTGGTGTGTGATATGTTGGTGAACTGTCACGAGGAAGCCCATTAAGGGAAAACATAAAGATCACGGTCTCAATACTGACCCAAAAGGAGGGAATTTAAAAGCAAACACAAACCTCCAAGTACTTGGACAAGTTATAGGTCAAAGTTATTAATATGTTGGACAAGCGTAAATAGGCATCATTACAGCAAACAAATTTTACCCCTTTAGCACAGGATTTTGAAGTTATAAAAAAAAAATAAAGAGTAGCTATTGTCATTGCTGGTTGAAACTATTCCTGAATAATGGGAGGTGAGCTGAAGTTTACAATTAGAATTTTTTGAAGCGTGTTTCATTGTAACCAACAAACTACAGTTGATCCCTGAACAATGTAAGGGGTCAGGGAGTGAACCCCTGTTCAGCCAAAACTCCAAATGTAAATTTTTATTCCTCCGAAACTTAAATACTAATACTGCTGTTGCCTGGAAGCCTTACAGAAAACACGAACAACTGATTAACACATATTTTGTATATTTTATGCATCACATACCATATAAAGTGAGCTAGAAAAAAGAAAACATTAAGAAAATCAAAAGGAAGAGAAAATACCTTTGCAGTACAGTATTGTATTTATTTTTTAAAAACCCATGCAGTTCAAATCTATGTTGTTGAAGGGTCAATTGTAGCACCTTTTCTTTTAATCTCTCAACTGAACTCAAAATCCGCCTTCTTGTATATTAAAACCTACACTCTGTTTTGGCTTTTCCCATATACCTTAAGTATTCACTTTTGGTTTTGACACCATTTTTGAATGAGTGACCATGAGCCCACATCACTCCCTATGTCTCTCTTTCAGCAAATTCTGCCCTGTCTTATATATCTATACCAAATGTTTGAAGTTCTCCATGGGTTTATATTATAGTATCTAGAGAAGAATATTCAAGAGTGAACGTTTGAAAAAGCTACACAGTTACCAAAAATAATAAAGTTCATAAATGAAGCTAGCTCATTATTTCCTTCCTTCTCCAACAGCATCTTAATTTATCTTGGAGCTACTCCCACACAGCACGTTTCTTTCTCTTCACTCACAGATGTTGCATAGTTTTCCCTATATTCCCAGGTTCTCACCCACTTCTCATATTCTCCTCCTTTTAGAACCAGTATATTTAAGGTTTGTTAACAGTTACCACAGACATATAGAATAATACCACATTTGCATTAAAGATCTTATGAATTTCAGCATCACCTGTTTGCAAGGACAGATCTCTAGGGTCATTCCAGCAAAGATCTCCTAATTCATTTCATAAAGAAGAGCAGAAGAACTGCCCCCTAGTACATTATAATCAAATCACTAGAACTTCAGTTTTCCTAACTGTCATCAGAAAGACCATGGGGTGGTGATGGTGGTGGAATAAATATATATTCACATAGTCCTTATCCATTTATCCAATGATGGACATTTGGCTTGTTTCTATATTTTAGTTACTGTAAGTAATGCTGCATGGAACACGGAAATGCAGCGTTAATGGAAATTCTATTTTCCTCATTTTCATCAAAACAACCATTTAACAAACCTGAGCTTAGCTAATTTTTTTTAAGTATGGAAAGGAAAAAAAATATCACACAGTTGGAAGCAACCACAGAAATAATTAATAACTTATAAACTTCAAATGAGAAAAGAGAACATAAAAAATTTTCATATCCTGAAATGCTTCATATTCTTAAAAACAATGTTTCTATCATAATAATATTTTTATAATTAAAACTTTAGACTTAAATAAATCAGGCATTCCAGTAAAGCTGGAATTGTTTCTACCTATAACTAGATATTAATCACTCTAAAGAGTCAATTTTTTCTTTTGGTAATATCATTTTAAGTTATTAAGTTAAAGTCACTCCTTTATAAAAAATTGCTTAAGAAAGGAGATTATTAAAATATGGGATAACTCATGTTCTTCTTAAGTGTAAGGAGCAAACAGAAAGAAGAACAGGATAAAGTTTGCTTATAATGTGAAAGAGTTAAAACTATGAAGTGACTTGTAAGGGATTTTAAATCATACTATAAAAGGGAGTCTGGAGGTAAGAAAAAAATTCAAACTAGTTATCCTATTAGAGATACAGTAGAGGATAAATGGAAGATAGGGCAAATATTTTATTCATAGCATGCTAACTAAAATTTTAAAAGCTGAAGTAATATCTAATACACATGCTTCAAAGATAAATATTAATGAATAAAATAAATTTCCATACTGGCAAATGGAAAAATATCTATAGTAGCGAATTGGCCTAGGGTATTTGTTTGTTTGTTTTCCTATTCACTGTCTGCTATGTGACTTCAATAAAATTAGAACTCTCAGGCACTCTTCCTAGTTTCATATGTTATGACAATTTCTAAGTGAAGTGCTGGTGGCATGCTCCAAGCTCACAGTCACCTCAATCACACCAATGGATCTACAAGTCTTTCTTTGTCTCACATGTGGGTAAAATCTCACTCTATTGTACCAACGTAGCAATTTATTAATATATTTTAATGCAATCTATATGCCATTTTAATTTTTTACAGAATTATTACATATCCTATGCCTTTGTATTCTTCACTGCTAAAAATAGTGAATTTAATTAACATTCAACTCTTAAATTAGTATTTCTAATTGATTTCAAGTTCTGATTTATAAAAAAAATCACAAAGTTTCTTCATTAATTGAATGAACTTATATGTAGAATTTTATGTGATCTCATGCAAAATAAATTCACAATTACATTTCCTATTGCATATTACTAAAAGGAAGCAACCTCAATGATAAGAACAGAGAGACCAGTAAAGAAGTGTCAATGCCAGAGTACTGAAAGTGAGAAAAAGTGTCATAATCCCTTATCATGTATAATGTTGTCTGGAAATTATGTTGCTATTAAGAAAACATTTATTCCTAAAGATACATTGCCTGGTATCAAAGTATGTTTGATTCAACCTCTTCATATTTTATACTAAGGGTGATAGATTCCAAAATTATTCTATAACATATTTTTTTTAATTTAAGAGAAGGAGAAAATTTTTAAATGTCCCTGCTTTTTATAGGGAATATATCATGCTATTTGGATTAGGCAATGGAATGAACAAAACTTTTCAATGGCATTTTAAATCAATATCTTATCTTAACAATCCTTTTTGCCTGGTAAAGAACAGTTTTTTGGCCACAGAGGTACTTCTAAATATTTTAAACTTAAAATCTGTTGAGAAAAGATTCATTTATTATAAATGGTCAGAGGTGGAGTTTTGCAGCCTGTGATTCTGCAAGACTGGAAAATATAATCATCTAAAAACATTAAACAACAATGACAAAAAATACTGAAAGGCATCTGTGACTCTAGGGTTTAGAATATACAAACTATTTTTCCCAGACTCTCTGGAAACAGGAGCCACGTGATGGAGTGTTAACTTTCTTTCCATCGTTTAAGATGGTCAACAAAACTGTTTATATTTCATCCCACATTTAAAAATGATAACTTCCAGGGTGCCTGAGGGGCTCAGTCGGTTAAGGGTCTGACTTTGCCTCAGGTCACCATCTCACAGTTTATGGGTTCAAGCCCCCCATCAGACTTTGTTGACAGCTCAGAGCCTGGAGCCTGCTTTGGATTCGGCATCTCTCTCTCTCTCTCTCTCTCTCTCTCTCTCTCTCTCTCTCTCTCTCTCTCTCTCTCTCTCTCTCTCTCTCTCTCCCTCTCTCTCTCTCCCTCTCCTTCCCTCTCTCTCTCTCTCTCTGCCCCTCCCTTGTTTTATGGTCTTTCTCTCTCTCAAAAAATAAATAAACATTAAAAAAAAACTTCCTTTTAAAGATTTTAACTAAATGTTTTCCCTATTTTTTAACTTTATATAAATGGAAATCTACTTTATGTGTTTTATGTCTTGTTTCTTTAGGTATATATTATGCCTGAAAGATTCATCAATCTTGCTTTATGTATATCTAGATTACTCTTGTTCATTTCTATACAATATTCCATTATACAAATAAATCACAAATTGTTTATTCAATGTAATGTTGAAGGCCATTTGGATTGTTGTCAATACTGTAATATCCCAAAGATTACTTTTATGAGCATGTGTTCGCTGTTCTAAAGATATATATCCAGATGTTGACTTGTTAAAACATGAAGTATGTGTATCTTTAAATGTTCTATATAATAGCAGACTTATACAAAGTAATTGTATGGATTTGCACACCAACCCAGAAATACAGGAAAGTTTTAGTTACTCCATAAGCTCTATAAGACTTTCTAATTTTGGTCAGATTTATAAGTGTGTAGCATTATCATATCATAGTTTTAATCTGCATTTCCAAAAAATATTAATGAGGTTAAAAACTTTTTAATAATTTGTAAGTGGCAAGTTTAAGAGGACTAATATATTAAGCATGTTTAAGATTCTAGACTTGTCCAGGAAGAGATAAAAAGTACTAACTCACATTTGATAATTCAAGAATGCATACTGTAATTTCTACTATGTAAAAGAAGATCAATTACTGGTCTACTAGAGAAAAAATAGAATTATAAAAATAATTCAAAATAAGTAAAGAAAGCTGAGAAAAAAACATAACACATGTGGGAAAACTTTTTTTTAAATAGTACTGTGGCAAAATTAGATTTCAAAATATCAATTATTCTATGAAACGTGAAATTTCATATATTTTAAAAAATATATAAATGCAAACATATTATTAATAAGAATTTATTAAAATTTAGTGACAAATAGTTTCAGGAGACATACAAAATGCATGGATTTAAAATCTGAGAATAAAAGGATAGAAAAACATACCATGCATAAACTAACAAAACGGAAGGTGGTATAGCTATATTAATATCAGTGAAAAGCTTGCAAGAAAAAAGGTACTAATAGTATTTTAAAAATAAATTTTATAAGAATATAAAGTTTAATTCAGCAGGTATATATAATACCCATAAATTTGTATAAACCTAAAAGTAAAGCCTCAAAACATACAAAGTAAAAATAACGGAACTAAAAAAAAGATATAAAAAATTCCACAATTATGTAAGGTATTTTAACACATTTTCTCTATAATTGATAGGACATTATATGAATAGTAATAAACATAAACACTTTGAATAGTGCTAGTAACAAACTCCACCTAATCAACATTATATACAACTCTGCTGGTAACAACCTCAAACCAAACTGCAGAATAATCCCCTGCAGAACAGAACTTCTTGCAAACAAAATTCATAAGTGAACATTAAATATTTATCAGATCTAAGCACATGCCTCACCAAAAATCAAGTCTCAACTAATGTGTTGAAATAATCCTGTAAAGGTTCTCTGACCAAATGCTAAGTAGATAATTTTAAAATCCTCACACAAAACAAAGCAATGCAGTTCTAAATAATCAATTGGGTCAAAGAAACCTTGATAAGGAAGAATGAGAAAACACTTTAAATCAAATTATACCATTTTCTAACGTATGCAGGTGTGTGAAACCAGATTGTATATTAGATTTAAGTATTTATTATAATTATTTTTGGATGAACACAAATCTTTAAAATAAATATTACATTTGACAATATTATTAAATAAAGAATATAGATAAATGAAATTATTTCTCAGTTCACGTGGATGGCTCATTCACTTAAGTGTGGGACCTCAGCTCAGGTCATGATCTCACTGTTCATGAGTTTGAGCCCCTCACTGGGCTCTGTGCTGACAGCTCAGAGTCTGAAGCCTGCTTTGGATTCTGTGTCTCCTTTCTCTGCCTCTCACCCAGTCATTCTCTCTCCCTCTCAAAAATAAATTAAAAAATTAAAAAAAAATTAAAGTTATTTCTTGAATGTGATAATGATATTTCTGTTAAACAGGAAAACATCCTTGTTTTTAGGAGAACATATCTTTAATTTTTTTCAGGGAGTAATGTCACGATATCTAAAATTATTTTCAAATGGTTCAGAAATACATACCTATTTACTGATGAGACAAAGGATAAAGCAAAAATTTAACAATTTGTAAATGTGTACATCTATTTCTTGATTTTTTAAAAAGTTTTTCTCTATCACCACAACTTTTCAAAGTAAAATTTTAAGAAAAAACTTGAGGACAGAAGCTCAAGTTGTTGCTCAGAGGCAAATATACAGCCTTCAAATGAACAGATTGATAAAGAATAAAAGCTAAGAATTTCAATAACCAAATCAAGAATTTAGAGAAAGAAAAGCAAATTCCACACAAAGCACAAGAAGAAATCAATCAGTTCTCTGAAAAAGATAAATGAAATTGAAAATCCTGTGACAATGGGGATAATACAAATGTAAAACGTAAAAAATTAAATAAATAAACCACTTAGGAACATAAAAGAGAGATACCTTTGTACATCTTACAGGTTTAAGAAAGTAATTATTAAAGATATTCTACAGATATTTAAAAATAATAAATAGTTATGAATTATATCCCCCCATATTTATCTGTTGAAATCCCAATCCCCAATACTACAGGATAGACCCTTATTTAGGGGGAAAAAAGTCTTTGCAAACCTAGTCAAATGATGTTATTAGGATGGACTCTTATTACAATACTACTGAAGTCTTAATAGGAAGTGGAAGTTTGGACACACAAATGATATGAAGAAACAGGAAGTGGCATTTACAAGAAACAACTGAAGCCAGTAGCAGGTACTATAGAGGCACGGAACAGATTCGTTCCCAGAAGAAACCAATATTGATAATACTGATTTTGAACTTCTAGCATCCAGAACTGGGAGACAATGAATTTCTCTTACTTAACACCAATGTGTGGTATGTTGTTATGGCAGCCCCAGCAAACTAATATAGAATGTATAAATATTTTGTCAACATATTTTAAATGTTGATAAAGTAGACAAATTCCAAGAAGAATACATTAAAATATAAAAAATAAATATAAAATTTGATTTGTTCATAATTTTAAGGAAATAAAATATATAAATAAAACCCTTCCCAGGGACATTTCAAGATTTATTCAATTGGTGGCTTTAGTAATACATTCTACCAGATATTTTACGAAAAACGCAACCCAACATTATTCAAATTTTTATTTTCATATATTATGTCATTTTTCTTCTCTAATATGTTGATATTGTAATTTTGACATGTATATCAGGCTTGAATAATCAGGATAAATCCTTCTTTGTCATAATATACCATCCTTTTTATGTATTGTTTAATTTGATTTGCTAATATTTTCCAAAATATTTATACCAACGTTAATGAAGGACATACGGTTGTAGTCTTTTTTGTTTGATTTGACTTTTAGCCTCAAAAAGATGAACTGAAAAGTATTCTTTCCCTTCCTATTGTTGGATGTGTTAATGTAGAAACAGTAATATTTCTTTGTTGAATATTCATTAGATTTCTAGAGAAGCCATTTGAGCCTGAAGGTTAATTTATTGAAAACCTTTTAATTATTAATTTGATTTCTTTAATAGATAGAAGACCATTCACATTATTTAATCTTGAGTAAGATTGGCTAGTTTGTGCCTTTCAAGAAACTTTTCCATTTTATCTAAGTTAAATTTATGAGCATAATGCTAACTACAATATTCTCTTATTATCCTTTTAATGTCTACAGGATCTTTAATAATATACCTCTCTTATTTCTCATTTGATAATTTGTGATTTCTCTCTTAAATCTTTTTATGGAACCAGCTTTTGGTTGTATTTAATTGCTCTATTTTATTTCTGTTTTCAATTTTAATTTCATGAATTCAAATTCATGAAATAGGTAGCAAACCAGTTCTCAGGATAATTTTCTATTTTTAATCTTTTAGCAAGGACACTTGCACACACTATGTATAGATCAGGTAGAGACTTAGGTAGGTGATTATACACAGAACACTATATTCTCTCCTTTCCAGGAGTCTCTTCTCATTTGCTAGCATAGGCAATGGGCTTTTTAGTATAGCTTCAGCTGTCTTTTGTTGTGTTATGAGCATGGTCCACACTTAGGCCAAAATCCACGGGAATGGGATTCACCTATGCCATGATCTTCCTTCAAGGTTCAACTTACTGCCAAAATCTGCCCGCTTTTGTTCATTCTCTAGAGTCCTCAGGTAGTTATATTTCTTGTTTGTTGTTGCTGTTCGTGTTGTTTGCATTAGTCCAGTTTTATTCATATTACATTTGGAACAATTAGAATATCATTAGAAAATTATCAATTAGAATTATATCATTATGCAAATGATCACAGAACTTCATGAATTCTCTTATGAATGTCATTTTCTATTTAACCCATCAATTAATTACATTTTAAAATCTGATGATAATCTCTTTAATTTCCAAATCTTTTGTTGCTTTTTCTTATTGTTCTTTTTTATTCTTTCACAGTTGTTCTGATAATTTTTTTACGTTTTCTTATTCCATTATTTTGTTAATGGTTTATGGTTTTTAAATCTATACTGTAATTGTTCAGGCCATTTCAATACATTGATTTTATTTTCTTTCTTAATTATTAAATAAGTCCAATATCATGACTTCTTAGATACTTAAATATATTGTTTATTAATTTTGTTCACTCTCACTCATAGGGGCTTTATTCTTTATGTATTTGCTAAACTTTATTATCTTCTCATATTAGGAGTTTTTAAGGGAGATTATTTGGGTTTGTTTCTGTCACATGTCTTCCTGTTTTGTAACCCCAAGTCTTCCTCAATTTTTCTGTTTAGAATTTTCTGGACCTTGAAATTAGAGTATATTTGGATTATAATTTATGTGAGAAGGCCTATGGCTATATTCACAGAGAGTTTTTTTGGCTTCTCATTCTGAATGTGTCCAAAATTGACAAGTTATCTTAACATCTTCTTTTGCATACAGGTCAGATTTTCTATCACTCCTTCATTGACATTGTAGTTCTTTAAGGGTTCTTGCTTTATATGTGGGTCTAAATGCAAACTTGTCACTTTGTAAGAACCCTAGATATTGTGTTAATTTTACCACAGAACCTTTGAAACTCAACTCTAGTTCCTAGTAAGATCAAATGTCCCTGAGTAACCACAGATTCCATGTCTGCTTACTCTTTTGGTTATGCTTCTCAATTTGCTTAAGCTCATCTATTAATCTTATAGTCTATTTAATTTTTCTGCACCTACATATTCTATAATGACAGCATTTTTCAGAATATATACTCACCATATTGGTAGAAACAGTGGTTCTATACTTAAAGAACTCAGGATTCTCTGTTTACTTTTGAATTTAGTATTTTCCTTATTTCTTTCAATCAAATTAATAGAAAATGTCATGAAATGAGACAAATTGGTCTCACTGAAAACTCTTGCTAACTCATCAATGATTTATTCAGATCCAATTGATTGCCTCTTTTACTATCTTTCAGCAGAAAATAGTATCTACTATTTTCTGAGGCCATCCAATATTAATTGTTTATTCTTCCTATTTGCCTGCCTTAAAATATCTGAGTTTTCAATTTCTCTTAAGTCTACAAGATTAATTCTGATACTTGTATACTCTCAGCCTTCTTCATTTCACAACCATTATGAAGATTATTTTCACCATGCTTTTGAATATTCAATCTTCCCATGCTTACTGTGCAATACAGTTTTCACTCTCCTAAATCTTTTTTCCTCTAATTTTTATTTGAAATTCCAGCTAGTTAATATACAGTTAAATATTAGTTTCAGGTGTACAATTTAGTGATTCAACATTACATACATACCTGGTTCTTATCACAGGTACTCTAAGCCCCATTGCCTATTTAACCCACCCCTGCCCCCGCAACCTCCCCTCCTGTAGTCATCAATTTTTCTCTCTGGTTGAGTTTCTTGATTTGCCTTTCTTTTTCTTTTCCTTGTGTTCATTTGTATTGTTCCTTAATTTCTGCCTATGAGTGAAATTATATGGGTATTTGTCTTTTTCTGACTGTCTTATCTAGCTTAGCATAATAAACTCTAGCTCCATCCATGTCATTGCAAATGGCATGATTTCATTTTTTTTTTTTATGGCTGAGTAATAGTCATTGGATATGTATACCACATTTTCTTTATCCATTCATCAGGTAAGGATGTGGAGAAAGGGGAACACTCTTAGCACTGTTGGTGGAAATGCAAACTGATGCAGCCACTCTGGAAAACAGTGGATGTTCCTCATAAAGTTAAAAATTGAACTACCCTATGATCCAACAATTGCACGAATAGCTATTTACCCAGAGTATGCAAAAATACTGTTTCGAAGGGGCGCATGTACCCCAATGTTTACAGCAGAATTATCAACAATAGCTAAATTATAGAAAGAGCCCAAATGCCCATCTCCTAAATCTCTTATTGAACTTACTACTCCTCCAAGCAGTATATAAGCCTTCCCTACTATCAAATATTAAAAAAAAAAAAAGTCTTTCCTTCACTATCACTCACTTCATTTGAAATTTTATGGACATAATTTCACCAATGATTCATTTTTCCCAGTCCTTAGGTCTTTTCACCTTCTTAAACTTGCTGTAAAATATACTGAAATTATCTTATTTAAACCTCATGTCATTAAATCTTGTTCCTTTTGGAAATTTCCTTTTTACTAATCCATTTTCTCATCCTTGTCCTGATCTAAAAAGCCATTCCTCAGGGTTGCAAGTGGTGCTGTTAAGTATCTATCCCCGTAACTCTTTACACTACATCACTTATTGATCTCTTCTCATCTCATGATTCAAAATGCCACCTACAAAAAATTAATTCTTAAATGTACAGCTCTAAGTCCCTCTTTTTCTGGCAGTCATTTAAACAGAGACTCTGTAAAATATTCTTCCTTCCTCCCTTTTTAACCTGGTCATCCCAGAAGTTACCTCACGGCGACAAGTCTACTTACGCTAATTATTTTTCATTCCCACCATCATCAATTTGTTTCACACTCACATCACCTAATTAGTCTCTTAATTAGTCTATTTGACTCTACCCTTAATCCATTCTGCACATTGAAGCTGAGTTAACTGTTCAAGTATATAGCTCTAATCATGTCACCACCATCCTGCTCAGAAACTTTCTTTTATTGTTCTCAGTGTAGAAAACATGATTGGCATCAGGGACTTTCATAATCTGAGCCCCATTTAACTTCATGAGCAGTTCATTCATCTTTTTATACGTTTATTTATTTATTTATTTTTGAGAAAGAGAGCACAAATGGATAAGGGGCGGGTGGGGGGGAGAGAGAGACAGAGACAGAGAGAGAGAGAGAGAGAGAGAGAGAGAGAGATTTCCATGTGGGGCTTGAACTCATAAACTGTGTGATCATGACCTGAGCAGAAATCAGATGCTTAACTGACTAGCTACTATGTGGCCCTAGTGCATTCTGATTCACTTAATGTACCAATCAATCTAAACTCACCATTTGATTATAGTATCTTAGTCAAGACTCTGACTTCAAGGAGCAGAAACCTACTCAAGCTAGTCCAAATAAAAGAGAGTCTATTCAAAGGACACAGAATCTTTAAACAGGAACAGAGTTAAATCACATGAAGCATAGAAGAAATGAAACTTAGGAAACTTGTAATGTTCCATGTTTCTAAGCAGCAAATTTACCAAATACAGCTTCCATTACCATGATTCCATGTGGTATTTCTATAAATTCATTTCTACCATTCTACCTCAGCGTCTTTGTTTCTTTGCTCTAAATTGGAAAGACAAACTTCTATTGGCAGCTGACCAACCACCAGAATGACTCTAGGTCCAGAAAAGGAGTCTTGGGCAGGCAATCAAAAATGTGTTCATTTGAGAACATATGCTGTATTTCCTGTTTTTGAGCTATTTTTATATTATACCTTCTACTTCTGATTGTATGTACTTCTCCCAACCCCTTTATTTTTCCAAATACCCCAAATTACTCATCCTCTAAGACCTTGCACAAAAGCTACATCCCCCTTAAAGTTTTTTCCTGACTTCTCAACTGAAAGTAATCTCCCCCTCCTGTGAACTCCCATAGCTCTTCTTCTGAATCTATGTGGTGGCAAGTCTTATCTCCCAAATTCACCCGAAAGCAAAAACTATAGTACTCCCATACAATGCCTAGGTCAGTACCAAGAACACAGTAACCATTTGATAAATGTTTGCAGAGTGGCAAATAGGATTCTAAAGAATAATTAAAGGCAGGAAGTACTTCTAAACCTTAAACTGAAGTCTTTTTCAGACCATTTGTTATATACTGTCACAAATATTCCTACAAGAGAGGAAAAAGTGATGAGCATTAGAATATATCTAAAACCAATTCAATCTCAGTTAAAAACACAAACAACTGACACTGCATTTATGGTCCAGGTGGTAGACCCACATGATAGATTTACTCTGAAGAAGAAAAACAAGAACCAACCAACAAGCAAAAACTATGCAATCATTCAATAAGAATCATTTAATAAGAGGGGCTCCTGGGTGGTTCAGTCGGTTGAGCCTCCGACTTCGGCACAGGTCAGATCTCACATTCGTGGGTTCGAGCCTTGCATCGGGCTCTGTGCTGACAGCTAGCTCAGAGCCTGGAGCCTGCTTCCGGTTCTGTGTCTCCTTCTCTCTCTGCCCCTCCCCCTCTCATGCTCTGTCTCTCTCTGCATCAAAAATAAATAAAACATTAAAAAAAGAATCATTTAATAAGAATAAGCAGGCTTAGAGGGCTCTACTCCTATGTTAAAACCTGCCTTGTCGTAACTTGCTTTGTTTCCTAGCAACAATACTATCATTAACTGACCATTCTAATACCTTCCCCTAACTAGAACAGTTGTTAAACCCTGTTGGATTGCTAATCAGTGTATTATCTTTGGAAGAGAGGGGCAATGCAAACTATACATTGCAAATCCTTCCTTTCTTCCAGTCTTTGAAATTCTAAATTGTATGCAATCACTATTCTGATTATCTAGAGGGAGTGGCCCTGTGCTAGACAGAGACTGCAATCTAACGCAAGGAAGGGCCGCAGAACTACTACTAAAGCACCCCTGCACCAATATTCTAAGACTTATTAAAGGGTTAGCTATTACTGCACATGAGAATGGAAGCAGAAACTTTAGTTGCTCAGCTCCTCTATGGTGCACAGTCGACAAGTAATTACACTAGAGTTTGGTGCAGTGTTCTGTATGCTTTTAAGATTAATATTCAGGATGACTTGATCTCTGCAAAATTTGTTCTGCTCATTCTGATATTTTTGCTTAATATATTACCCCCATATCAGGTCCCTCTCTGGCTTATTAGAATAACATCTTTCTCACATACTTTGAATAATACGTTAGAAATGTACACAATAAATTGTATTTGTGGTCTCTGCACCCAGGGGTTTTAACTGTGAGACATCTTCTGTATGATTCTCAGATAAAGAAAGATAAGTAGTCTTTCAGGGCATCATTCATTTATTTACAGTAGTCCCTCTGCTCCTAGGAATTCCCAATAAGTTGATAGTATTGTCTCTTCTTGCAATAATTTTGCTGCACATTTGTGTTTCCTAGTCCAGAATGAAATCTTCTTTGGCAGACTTTACCTGGGCAACATTTCACCATAGGATCCTTTTAATTGGATTTATCCTGGACCTGTTGAAATTCCAGTATAATTTTTCTTTAATTTTTTCCCCCTAAGTAAATGTTTTGGTCATAGTGAGTGATATCACCAAGGGATGACTTTAACCTCATAAACCTCCATCAGCCTTCCCAAAGTTCCCTCTCTCAAAATAAGCATCCAGTTTAAGTATAAATGACAGTTTTCCATGCAAATACAGTTCTAGAAACAATTCCTAGCGATGCTTCCTTCCAGTTGGATTATCCTCATCCCTCTCATATATATGCATCTTTTTCTAATACAGCTTTGTATGCACTCTTTCCTTTGACAAATGAAAACAGACAGCATCTTATCCAAGTTCATGCCTATCTTTTAGCATCTCTCAGTGACAAGCATATTTACTGCTCAATAGCAGTATGTTGAACAGAATTATTTCTGGAAGGGTTCATTTTTCTCTTTGGGCTGAAAGTTTTTACATGAGATGATTCATGTATCTGTTGTCAATTGGACTGCTGGCTTGGACAATTAGATGTAATAACAATTTGATGAAATTGCATTAGATGAAATTAAAAATAAAAATTTTAAAACTTTTTCTTTAAAAGATGCTGAAATTGTTTCCCTAAGTACAGAATACGTAAGTATTGGCCAGATGTAGCACTTTCCCACTATCAATATGTAAAGATACCAGTGAAACTTTAAGAGGTGTAAAAAGGCATGTCATGTTCAGGATTTATGATTTTACATTGCTGCTAATGACTGACTGTCATTTGTCCCTTAATTTTTCAGGTTGGAGCATGATGTAAAACTAGATGGATACAAAATAGAAACTTGGAATCCTGAAAATTCACCTTAAAAAATAAGAATTCCAGGGGCACCTGGGTGGCTCAGTCGGGTAAGCGTCTGAAAAACTTCAGCTCAGGTCATGATCTCAGGGTTCATGGGTTCAAGCCCCACGGCAGGCTCTGTGCAGACTGCTAGCTCAGAGCCTGGTGGCTGTCTTTAGATTCTGTGTCTCCCTCTCTCTCTCTCTGACCCTCCCCTGCTCACGCTGTCTTTCTCTCTTTCAAAAATAAATAAGAACATTAAAAAAAAAATTCCGTTGTCTTTGGTTAAAACATGAACAACAAAATGAATGCAAATATGTGCTGTAAGCATATCATTTCCTGTGTGACCATTTTGAACACTGAGTCAAGACAGCGTCTACATTTAAAGCATATGCATATATTATAACAGTGATCTTTTCAAATGCCATCGTAGAAGTACAATGACAATAAGTGTCAATGGTGGACTGCTAGTTCAGGAGTGATTCCTGATTTAAAAATAAGATCATTCATCCTTGTCAATGCATGGTAATTAATGTAAATTTCATTAGCATATTCTTGGCTTCATTTCTTTTCATTGTTTAATCTTGTAATCACTTCTAGTAATACTCTGAAAAGATGACCTTAAAAGCGATTAACATATTTGTTTGGAATAACAGAATAATTGCTTGTTTATTAGTGCAGTGTTTGAACAAATAAAAAAATGATTAACCTAGGAAGAATGTTTCTCAAACTAGCAAATTGGTGGATAATGCTAATTTGTGTCATATTTTAAAAGAACAAGTGATGAATTTATTAAAGTATTATAGGAATCTAAACTTTTGGTAGACACTGGTAGATATTTAATAAACCAATTATATCATGGTTTTACCACTTTTTTTTTTTTTTTTTTTGGTTTCCTTACACTTTTGCCCCTGTTTTCTTCCTTGGTTTTTGTATTATTTCTTTCAGAAAATATTCAGTTATGCCAGAGGCTTATCTCTGTACTTTATCAATGTCCTTTATTGTAGCAAAAGCACAGAGATGAACCTCTGGTATTACTGAGTATTTTCTGAAAGAAATAATACAAAAATCAAGGAAGAAAACAGGGACAAAAGTATAAGGAAACAAAAAAAAAAAAAAGGTAAGACCGAAGTTCCTTCTTCCATAGGCTCTGCAATCTCTCTTCCATCTTTTCCTTCTTTCTCGTTTCTTCTTAGACTCATTCTTATAAATCCTTCCTCATTTACACTTCCTATGACGCTTTTCTTTTTTTTTTCTGGCATCGTCCACCTCACTGATCACATCTTTTTCCTTATGTCTCATTCTGTTCAGTAGAACTATAGTTCTCTTCCTTTATCGTGTATTCCTTTCTGTTACATCTGGGCTTATTCTTCTGCAATACTCAAAAATTCCAGTTTTTCAGCACAATCTTAATTTGGCTTCCTGTTCTTGGAGAGGACACATGTAATTGTACCTGTTACTGCCATCAGAAGAGATTGCTTTGCATAGGAATCTTTCACATTGTCACAGATTGGAGTTTTCTATTTCTAATAGAAATTCACTTAATGAAGCTAAGATCAAAAATTTATAGAATATGTCTTATTTTCAATAATTCCCTAGCCTACCTTAATTATTTCACTTTAATGCCCAGCATATAATAAATCTAGTTAAGAAGGTTTTTTTTACTTATTTTAAATCCAACAGTAAAATAATACTAGTTAGTACTAAACAATTTAAAATATGCTAGACCTTTTTTGTTTAATTAACAGTGTTCTACTTTTATGAAAATCAAAATATCAGAATTAGAAACATACTCAGGTCCACTCCTCATTGTCAAAACTGACATCACTTAATTCTTCTTAATGGGATATGGCATGCCAATAATTATTTGTAAAAATAGTTGACTTCAATAGAACACATACATGTTCTTTGTCAGGCGCTTTCTTAAAAGTTTTAAATGTATTAACTAAGTAAGTCTTCACTACAAAACAATGAAGTACATAAGTTTTTATTCTCTTCTATACAGATGAGAATTGCTGCTTCAGTCAACCCTGGCAACCAGCCCAGGGTCACACCAGATCCAGGCAGCTTGCCTCGGAGGCTGCTTACACGAGACGCTCAAAACTATGCCTGGCTTCCCATGCAGCCTGCAGAGGTGCAGGTGCTCTGAGTTCGATATCGAGGAGCAGATGCAACAAGTGACTGAAGTTAATAATGTGATTTACCAGACGGGGGCAGAACTGGCTGGTTCTGCTTTTCTCGGGGTTCAAGATGGCCAATTATTGAATGTTGCTGAGTGGCTCTCAGAGTACTAAAAGAAAGATACTTACGTGTTTTGTGTGAATTGACATAAATCGCGTGAGTATCCCATATAAATTAAATTACCTAAGATAACCAATACGTACCTAAGTTTGAATCATACACTGAGTCCACGAAAATGTTATTAATAAAAGTATAACAATGCAGTGATTGAGATGCTAAGTGTTTGATTATATACACATATAATTACACACAGAGGATTTTTCTGCATTAATATTTGAGTAAGCTTCTTTAAAACTAAATCAATTGTTAGAATTTCGAAATTTAATTATGTGTTGTTATTTATTTTGGATTTTATGTAATCCAATGGATATCCAATTTAAAATCAAATATATTATTCCTCACTAGTGAAATATAATTGAAGATACTAGCTATTGAAGCTTGTACTTGGAATAATATACTTATAAAACTGAGACATTTCAAGTGTTTACTTATACAAATACACAGATTTTTAAACCACTACCTCTTTTTAAAAAATGTTTCTTTATTTTGAGAGGGGGGACAGCACATGAGTGAGAAGGAGGGCACATAAAAAGAGGGAGAGAGAATCACAAACAGGTTCCACGCTTAGTATAGAGCCCAATATGAGGTTCAATCTCATGACTGTGAGATCTTGATCTGAGCCGAAATCAAGAGTTGGACACTTAACTAACTAAGCCACCCAGACACCCCTTAAATTATTACATCTTAAACAATAATATTACAACGATAGCTGATATTCATGGAATATTTACTGGGTACTAAACATTATACTGGTTCTTTCCATGCATTGTATAATTTCATTCCTAAAACAACCTATCGGGATAGGTTCCATCACTATCATCACTAGGAGGAATATTCACAATACTAACTAATAACAGGCCTACAAGAATATGGACCATGTGGAAGGAAAGCCAGCATGCATGATGGAATAAAATTCTAAAGGAGTTTTTGAGTGCAGCCCTGTGTTGGGGAAGGTCTGGGAGGACATTCTGGAGGAAGACGTATGTAGCCAGGGTAGAAGGGGAGCACTTTGAGGACTCAGAGCATTCATTATTTACCAACTACTGTCCCTCACGAAATGATTTTAATGTGTTCATAAAAACCTTGCCATTAGTTGCAAAGATGTTAAATAATAAAATATATTTACATTAATTTTAATGGAAAAATGTGGTACATTTCATCTCAACCCAAGACACTTGCTGATGCTTGAACAATGTTCAAAGATAGAAAAATCTGAACATCTAAAAAACATGCAACATCATGAAAGCTTATTGTACTGACCAAAGGAGGAAACAATGACTGAATAGCTGGTGGAGGTAGGTGAAAAAAGAAATCATACTAGGAAAAGAATTAAAAAAAAATAAGAGTCAAGAGACTGTCTTTCAGACAGGTAAGTTTTTTGGGAGGCACATGGTTATTTTGCATTCAATTTGTACTTGAAGATAGTTACAGCACAGGGAAAAAACTTGAAGCACAAAAAAAAGACAAAACTTGAGAGCACGTCACAATAGTGTGTGGTCACAACAGATTGAGGTGTCAAAGAAGCATCTGCCTTTTCATACTCTTACTTCTAAGTACACTAGGCAAACTCACTATCACAGTGATTGGAAATTGTTTTATATAATATTCTCTAACCAAAGGGCAATGCTTTGGAAAAATTAGTAAATATGTTTCTGGCTGCAACCAAAGTGTCAGTATGTTGGTTAATTTAGGGAATTTATTTCGTTAAGTTGTGGAATGAGGAAAGTACTAGACTGAACCAAAGGAGTCATCTGAAAAGTGGTGTAACTTTTTAAGAGCCACTATGACTCTTCAATAATTGAAGAGTTAGCAATCAATACAGCCACATAGGACATAAAAGCTGAGGATTAGACCTAATCATTCCCATTCTCCACTGAGGCAAATGAGATTGTGAAAGGTTAATTAACCAAACCTTGGTCATAGAGTTAGTAAGATACAGAGTTAGTACTTCACCCCAATCTGTGTCATATCAAGCGCTGTGTGCTCAACAATTGTGCTATGTATCTAGAATTTCCTTATCTATTGCCAGTATTTCAATGATTAAAAAAAAAAAAAGAACTCTATAGTTTTCTTTCAAAAAGTGGTGTAAGTAAGTGATTGGATCTTCAAGGATCTGGTTTATGTATAGGTGAAGTCAGTAGACCTTGTCCGGTGACCAGATGAATACCAAAAGGACCTTCCTTACAATATTTTCACAGCCAGCAAAGTCTTGTGAGTGACTGAAATTATACTACTTGATGGTTGATCTTCTAATTGGGTTTAGAAATGGTCTCCAGTACAACATATTCTAGGATGAAAACTGGACATTTTTATTATAGCTAAGTGTCACATAAGATTTAACTAATACCTTTCCAAAGTAAAGCTCTTGAGAGAATGCTCAAGTATGAGTCAGAACCTGGGTTTTTGTTGTACAGTAACCACTTACTGATTGGAATTGCTTAGGACCTTTCTGAACGAAGCTTCTTTATGTACTGAGTAACAATGTCATTCTAACTACACTGTAGCATTACAGCAGAAAATTGCATGTAATAATGCAGGTTAATTTATTTTAAACCTACTTGTCCTATCAAAGTATAAGCTCTAGTTTTCTAATTTTCTTCAGATAGAAAGGTAATGGATTCATATTCCATATACAAAGCTTTACTTGAAATACTGAAATAAGGAAAGGTATAAGAGGGTCTCTGCTCAGGGTAGGAGCACACAAATTGAAAGAGAGGTGATAAAAGGCAGGGAGTTTTCCCATATATCATCCAATTCTCTTGTTCTGCTTATTCCAGAAATGGGGATTCCTTTAAAAAGCAATCAATTATTGCATATTGCTTACAAATACAAATAATGCTTTTAATGCTTACTTTTGAGAAAGAGAGAGCAAGAGAGAAAGCACAAGTGAGTAGGGGGCAGAGAGACAGGAAAATAGAGGATCCAAAGCAGGCTGAGCACTGACAACAGAGAGTCCCTTGCAGGGCTTGAACCCACGAACCATGAGATCATGACCTGAGCCAAAGTTGGACACTTAACTGGCTGAGCCACCCAGGCACCCCCAAACACAAATCATTTCTAAGATATATGCTAGATTGGTTCTAGAAAAAGAAGGGAAGAAGGAAGAAGGGAGGAGGAAGGAAGAGAGGGAAGAAAAGAGTTATAAAATGAATGCTAGGAAAGAGGCAATTTCTTGTGAGATCCCTGCTGTGGACTTTGGCTTAAACTTCTGCTGTCACATTATTCCTCTTGCGTAATGGGGTTTTTACTTGCCAACACTCATCCTGAACGCTGAGCCATTTAAAAATCATTCATTCATAGCTTGGAAAGTAAATAAGGTTAGAACATTTTCAGAGTACAGATAAATTATGACTACCACCTTACCACAGTTGTCTTGGCTGGACTGCTGAATGAATTTAAATTTATCTCTGCCAGTTTTAACCCACAGCAGATAAGACCCTTAGGCTTTTCTTCAAGGAAAATCAGTTGCAGCAAAATAACTTTGCTTTATTAGTGAACAGTCATAAGTTGACCACTATCTCGCTGCTAGTTAATAAGCAGTGAATTGTCCTAAAGGTGCCTGGAGCACAAATTATGAAACCCTGCAATGTTTTTCTTCTAGTTTTATTTCAACATAAATCTCAAATGAATGTAAATTTTAAGAAGACCATGTAATTCACTAATATATCACTGTGTTTGTTGTATTTACTATTGCTGATGCTTAAACTATTATATCAAACATATCCTTTAAACTTGAGAAATGACAATTTTTAATGTTTTTATTTATTTTTGAGAGAGAGAGACAGAGATGGAAGCAAAGCATTAGAGGGGGAGGGGCAGAGAGAGGGAGACACAGAATCTGAAGCAGGCTCCAGGCTCTGAGCTGTCAGCACAGAGCCCCACACGGGGCTCAAAATCACAAACCATGAGATCATGACCTGAGCTGAAGTCGGATGCTTAACCAACTGAGCCACTGCAGGTGCCCCATGTTGATATTTTTTAATTATGAAATGTTAAAAATACCTCCTATAGAAACTCATGATTCCAGTGAGAAATAAGAGAATATTCTAAGCATTATTACACTTCCCATGTGTTATTTATTTTCAACCATAATCTTAAATGTCTGTAAATACTTATACTTGTGAATGTTCCCACTACTTTTCTGCTCCCAAATTCAGTGAAAAAGCTTACATATTTAAACATAAAATAAACTTTATCCTTCCAATTTAGGCTAGATGAGTAGTACTCAGAAATTGAGGTAATTCCCTATAGCTAATAAGAAATAACATGGAAAATTTGATAACCCCCCAAGTTGATTTTGCTCTTTTAGACAGGGAGAAGAGATATGTGAGTGAAAAAGAGATATTTTGTTGCCAAAAGATAACAGTTAAGATATAGTATTAGTAACAAATACATAAAACAGCAATTGACTAAAAAGGCCAAGGGTCTATTCCACAAAGTATCTTTACATGACCTCCAAAGCTTAAGAATGCTAATGAAGACCTGGATCCCAGGATATCCATTATGTTCATACTTGACCTTTTTTTGCCTCAGCAGCCAAAAGCCTCCCAAAGCATGCAACAATAATACATGAGAAGCGTTCCTTCTCTCAGTATTCAGACTCTACCTGCCGATTTGCATCATTGTATTTCCAGGAGGGAGAAATTTCACTAATGGCACAGAAACAAAATCAGAACCCCTTTAAAATGTGTGTTTCATAACTCAGTATGAAATTCCTTTTTTCTCAAACAAAACATTTCTGAAATTGACTTGAAAGGAAAAATCTGAGTTCGCAAATATAAAACTCATGTTTAATTGCCTTTCAATCACATACACATGTATATGTGTATAATACACAAGCATGTATAGTGTAAAAATGTTATGTTACATGGGTAATTCTTTTATGAATTTGATTTTTTCCCATTTTGATAGGATTCAAAGTAACATACTTGGGGGCATAACATGTACGGATACTATCCCTACCATGATCAAGTGCTCAGTGATTTTTTCCCCAAAACAATGAAAAGAATTCAAGTTAACATCTTTGCAAATATGTTTATCTGGTGCCGAGCTTAATAGGTATTTTTCTGCTGAAATTTGGCAATAGGAGGTTATCGTTTTTAAGTAGAAAACCTATACAAGATTTAGTCTTATAAATGTTCCTGAGCTGTCATGGTACCTGGCACACTTCATTTTCCAGAAAGCATCATGCGTTAGCCAGGTAAAAATACACACAGATTCTTGGTAGGATCTATTAAAAAAAAATGCCAGTCATGGGAAATTCAGCCCCTGTGGAATCAGCCAGGGGAAATATTTCCAAAATTTTTACATGACGGCCTTTGGCACTTTCAGAGAGTAGCTTCCTATTCTTCTTTCCCCTAGGATATCCTGAATATATCCCTAAGAAGGGGTTTTTCACTATTAAAATAAATTGCTTTAAGCTGTGTTTACTTACAAATAATGAGCAGCAAAATGTCACGAAATATCTGTTACTAGTTAACCGGAATACAAGTTTGGTCTGGTGTCTAACAAAGGTAGGTAGAATCAAGACCAAATTATCAATTACATATTTGGTCGGATAATTTAAGCAAATACCTGATGCACTTAAAAACAAAACCCAAAAGGCGTGCTTCAGCTACATGATTTAAGAAGGTTATGTAGTTAGGGTAACTGGAACTCTTTAAAGACTCTCTCACAGAACTACTATAAGGGGTATTAGCTGGTCAAATAAAGCTTCTGGAAGGAGTTAAAGACTTCTGTGGTACGTGAGGGAGGGTGAGAAGGGATATGAAAGAGAAATGGGGTTTCTTTAACAATCTTTACAATGTTTCTCTTAAAAATAAAAAAAAAAGAGGGCGCCTGGGTGGCTCAGTCAGCTAAGCCTCTAACTTTGGCTCAGGTCAGGATCTCACGGTCTGTAGGTTCAATCCCCACATCGGGCTCTGTGCTGACAGCTCAAAGCCTGGAGCCTGCTTCAGATTCTGTGTATCCCTCTCTCTCTCTGCCCCTCCCCCACTCATGCTCTGTCTCTCTCTGTCTCAAAAATAAATAAAACATTAAAAAATTTTATTTAAAAATAAAAAAAGGCTTTCATGGAAGTCTGACAAAAGTGATCTGAGAAATGATGGGTAACATAGCTTTCTCATTTACTGTGGACTTAATATTATTTAAAGAGTAATTTAAAAATAGAGAAGTTCCGTTAAGAAGGCAAACAAAGAGATGAGATAAATTCTAAGGTTAGCAAGATACTAATTATTCTACCAAATTAATGTCATTCCTTGAAAATGTTCCATGTTTTCTACATCTCCTCTACGCCACTGCTTTTCTGAAATTGTAATGTCCACCCATCAACATCTCTGCCAAAAAAATAAAAATCTTACATTTCCTTAAAGCCGACTCAAACATTAGTTTCCATATTGAGCCTTTCCTTAATCACACACACACAAAATTCTCTCTCAACGCTCCATGTACTTCCTCTGACCCAGATTTAATGGCACTGATTGAGTATTACTTTCATTTACTATGCAATATGTATTCTTATACCCAGCCAGAATGCAACAGGTGGTAAAAACCTGCATATGGAGAGTCCCAGTGAATGTTTTCTGAACTGAAATCTTTGTGGCACTCCCACAAGTTTTCTTTACTATTTCAGTGTTTCAGAACTAGTCTCTTTTTTAAAAAAAATTGAATATATGTGTCATCTGTGAATATAAATTTATAAAAATAAAATATGTAATGCAAAATATGAATATGTCTGGTTATGTGAATAAATTCAAAATATAACTGGGCACTTAGGTACAAAGACGATCTCTTTAATCTTCATAACAATCATTAAGCCTAAGTTCTGTTTATTTCTCTATTTTATAATTGAGGAAATTGGGATTCACTGAGAGTAATTACCAAGTTTTCACAACTAGATATTGAAATGGAGTCCAGACCCTTTGCTTTCAATTGCTCACACACGAGAGTGCGTGCTCTCTCTCTCTCTCTCTCTGTCACTGTCTCTCCCCTCTACCATTTTCTCTCCCCCTCCCCTTCCTTCATTCCCTCACTCCTTTCTTCCTTCCCCTCTCCCTCTCCCCCTCTCCCCTTCTCCCTCTCTCCCTGTCTCTCTTTCTCACACACACACACACACACACACACACACGCACCCATGCACATATACACACACTTCTGGCTGGACACCTCTGGGTCCATTTAAAGAAAAATTAGAGCTCATTTAAAAAAAAAACTGTTGCAATATCTAACCAAATAATTAATTTCACTAAAGAGGAGGATTAAAATTACATCTGTTTAATGTTTTAATATCATTTCAAATTTCTCCATGTCCATCATTCAATTCTCGCAAGTGATTGAATTTATTTACATGTAATACATATTAATGATTCTCCAACAACGATCAATGCAAATCCTTCAAACATTGCACAGTAGTTTCTAATTAACACAAAACAGATTTCTTTTTTATTGCTTTGCCATATCTATTTCATCCTCCTTTATTACACGGTGTGTTTTACCTTTCGAACTGTTCTGTAGAGTTCATTGCATATTCATAAGGCATATATATATATATATATATATACACACACACACACACATATATATTTGCTGCTGGAAAGACTTTGTATATTGAAAGTGTTCATTTTTCATTCCTCACCCTTTCCTTTCCATGAAATTAAAAAAAAAATACTTCCAGAACTGTAATTTACACATTTTCTCCATGATCTTGGGTAGTTGGCTTTAAAAGCCTATAAAAGCCTTTTGAAGTAGCAAAGTTGGATACAAAATGTCATGGTGTCATCTCCTCTCTTTATCCTTCATTTAGGCTCAACCCAAACCTTCTGCTACCCTCACCCACTGCTCAGAGCGGGAGGCAGCACACTTCATGAAACCTTGGCTTTATTTTAGTGCCTTTAAAAGTACCTGCCTAGCTGGGATATTGTAAAGATTAAGTAAAATAGCTCATATAAAAATATGAAAATATTGTTGGGCACACAGTAGTTATTCAGTAAATAGTGACTATTAATTTATTATCGTTGCCTTATAATTAGATTTTAAGTAAGTTTCATATACAAAATCTGTTTTCTTATTTGTAAGCTCAGGCACATTTCATATTTTCCTGGGTAGTAACTTCCTGCCTTCTCCCACTTTCCCAGTCACTCAAGATTAAATATCCTTATAATGTCCTTTTCATAGCTTGGTGTTTTGTTTTAAAATGTTCCAGTTAGTAGAACACTTTCTTAAATTTCAATAGTAGGAGGAGGAATGTGAACCTGAGCAATCAATCACCTGATCCTGTTTTATTCATACTGACTTGGATAGGAGTTTACCTTCTCTTACATCTCTGATCAGGTTGCCCTGTCTCTGTACAAAGATTTTTATGGGTATTTACTTTTTTGTCAATTTTTTCAATTTGTTTTTGAGTATACACTTTTCCTTAATTACTTCTGGACTTATAAATATCTATTTTACAATCTAAAACTTTTTGGCTCTATTTCTTCCCTTGAGACTTCATGTTTTAACTTGTCTTGCTATTCTGAGCTCTTGAGAAATGAACTGAGTCATGTGTTTCATTTTTATTTATGTATAAATTTTATTTATAATAAATTATATTTTAAATTTTTATATAAATATAACAATTTTATTTATAAACTATTGGATTATAGAAATGCTACCTATAAGATCTCTAAACTTATGATTTATTTTATAACAAAGATGATATCTATTCCTGTAAAATTTCCATGGACACATGAACAAAGTTTATATTCTTTCAATAGGAAGCACATCTCTCTCTCAACACACACACATACACACACATACTCCCCATAGCACTAATTTGTAGGTTCTCTTTATACTCTTTTCCAAACTGCATGCCATTCTTGGGAGTCTGAAACATACCAAATGCCTTGTGCCTAATAACTTGACCCCGAGCAAACACGTCTCTTTGGTTCATCTTAATAGAAGCAATTTTCAAGTTTCCGCCCTAGAAATTCCTTCTAAGAAGACAGCATCTCTTACAGGAAGAACAAAGTATAAATGGAATCTTAGTGAGGTTATTCTGGCCCCTAAGAAAGCTCACAGTGCCTAACTAGAGGCTTTTCTGACTGACCACTAGTAAATAGGCTCCTCAGGAAGATGGCTTGGTCTAACACTAGGAACAACTGGATGTTATAAAACTATACTTAATGGAATTATGCAGTTTTAGTACTTAAAAGGATCTTACAGATCATCTGGTCTCTCACACACATACTTTGTATACACATATATTTTACTTCCTCCTCTAAAGGAATCATGTAATTTTTCTCAAGATGTTTTATCCAAAGTTCCCACAGGCCACCAATATGTGTTTTACAGTGTACACCATGAAAATGTCATTTTCCCTAAATATAAGTTGTCCAATTTAGTCATCTGTTAAACTTGGTAAAAAATATGTGACAAAATAGCACCATATGTGTTTAAACATAAGAAGGAATCCATCAAAATTAGGTCTAGCAAAAATAAGTATAATACATAAGGGAGGTAAATCTATGCCATAAGAAAAAAATATTTTGTAAAAGCATTGCAGGCATTATTTGTAAGTGCAGAGGAAAAGTAGATGGATGATACTATCTCGTTGCTAATATTTGAAATTGAGGTATCTAAATGAGCCATAGAAAATCTATGTCTACTTACTTGAATTGCTAAAATGCAAGATCTCAGGGGATTTATAGTAGAATTAGATTGACCTTTACACAAAGCAGAGTATAATGCACATGAGGAAGCTATATTGAACCCTATAATATTTCTTCTCTGGCTTTGCCAAAGAAATTAAGCCCATATTGTTTTTAAATAATGGAAGTAAATACATGTGAGACCACAATACAATCTTAAAGAGAAGACATTTTCTCTTCAGCAAGATACATATATTAAAGTGAAATGGAATGCATAGAGAGAACCATCCCCTGAGTTAGGAAGATAAAGTGGATTCTTTTGGAAACAGAATGATGGCTGGAGACACCTGTGCGTGTGACTGGCATCAAACATCACCATTATTCTGTCATATCTATTTCATCAGTGAGCAAGAAGTCTCATAATTCTGAATGAAATTGACCAGATCACTTCTTTATCGAAACTCTGATGCAATATACTTGCTAAATAAGTCATCTCTTCAATGCTGCTTTCACAATACTGCGTGGTTTACCATCAAGATACTTTCAATAAAGTAATCTAGTGAGTTAAATGTTGAATTTTGAAAATGTGAAAACTACAGCAGAACACAGACTTATTTCACAAGCAAGAGGTCTTAAAGATGCTCACTTTTATGTTTCATAGGTAAGGGTTAAATCATGAAAACAGAATAGACTTCCCTTTGTGTTAAATTCATTTTTACATTTCTATAGACCCTTCAGTATTAATGAAATAGTCAGCAAAAGGCACAGATCAATAATTGAAATAATATAGTTTTGTTCCAGCATCAGAGATGAATATGTCCTAAAAAAATTTGAAATTTAACTTAAAAAAAGATTAACAACAACAAAAGAAAGAAACCAACAAAAAACCTGCATGTCATTCCCATGAACCCTACAGAGCATAGGGTTATTTTATCCAGTAATCCAATGCCACTATGCTTGTGGCATACTGGAACTGTAAGACCATGGCTAATCTTAGACATAGTTATTTTTTCTCACCCATTTAAGAAAGGTAGGCAGAGTAAAACTAAGACAAGATCCTGATGACAATCAGTTGCAGACCAGTGCCTCCAACTGCGCATAAAACATGGGCATATAAAAACAACAGATTATGGCTGCAAGCATGATTCTTTCACTACAGCAACAGGGGGTCACTGTGTGAGCCAATAAAAAAAAAAACACCTAACAAAGATTCTCATTTAAAAACAAACACCTGGGCAAAGAACATCAACAGAAATTTAATAATAAGGAAATCCAAAAGTCAACACAATTGAACATGTTTAAACTGATTTGTAATTAAATTAATAGAAATAGAAATAATAAAGCATTGTTTCTCTTCCAGATTAGCAAATATGAAAAGATTGAAAATACTTAGCATTATAGACACCACGGAGAATCTCTATCCACATAGAGTCAGTCAGAAAATAAGGTGCCTTTTATTCTCGAAATTGCATTACTAAAAATATATGTTGAGATACATGAATAAGTGTAAAAATAATTTTAAGAAGGAATGTTCAGAGCAGCAGGTTTTAATATCAGAAGTTTGGAACCATTTAAATTTCTGTCAAGAACTATCCTAAGTTATCTATGCTCCCTATTAAAATGATCATCAATTCGATGTTGATTTGAGTCTCTGTGTGTACGGTTCTCTTTATATCCACTTGGGCCCCTCCCCCCTTCACATTTCTCAATACCCTTTCAGTTAAGCCAGGGTATATGGCTAATTATGAATAATGGGTGGTGAGCAGAAGTGATAGGTGACATGTGCATGTTAACTACTTAGGAGCCAGTGTGTGAACATTCATCTCCCAGCTGCCCCTGACCTAGAAACTATTATTTCTAAATAGCATATATGCAGGCAAATGTTGGCTCAATCACTGAGTCACTAATTGGAAGATAGCTATTGGGCCAGAACAGACTTGGTGAGATCAGAAAACAAACTTCAGTATGTTGTTAGGCAGATTTGGTGATTTAATTACCATCACAGAGACTAACCTAACCTAACAAAGGCATTTCTAGCAAATGTAGGATAATGTTGTAACAGCAACAACAAACAAACCTAAAATGTGACATTGGCTTAGTCATCAAGTGGAAGGTAGTAAGCAAACTCTTTCCAGAGACCAGTGAGATATTAGATTTAAGCTATGTAGTAGCAATACATTTGATAAAATTGAAGTCTTGCTAACTTGAGACTATATAGTTAATGAACTTGTAGCTCTGGGCCAATGACTACGATGATTGAATGGACTTAACAGTGTGTGTTAGCTGCTAATTGATAGTGTTTGGCAAGTATTATAAGAAAACAATGACATCAAGATAGAATTAATACCGAGGTAGGTTTTAGGAAGCAAGCCTTCAAAATGAAATCCTAGGACAACTCTTCCTGTCCTTGGCCTTAAAAACACAGCTGGGATCCTTGCTCATGACAATAGGATGCTAGTAATCCCTGATGCTCTGGGTTATCACAATTAAATGACCCATGACTGATTGTGAGGGTCTGCCCATTCAAGTGCTTTGAGACACCGAAGGGTGAGCCACACTTCTGTTACATAACTACTTTAAAAACACTCATGAGGGAGGGATTTCTGTACTACAGAGTTTGCAGAAAGAAATGAGAAGCTTGGGTTTGAACATTCGAATTTCAAAGAAAAAATGGATTCCCAGAATATTAATGGACAATGGCACTGCTTAACTTCCAGTGAGAAGGTAGTGGTAATTACTATAATATGACATAAGAATGAAGTCATAATCTGAATGTTAAGAAAATGAAGTTTTTGTCTTTTTGTCTTTTTACCAGTGTCTAATCAATCATAGTGTCTTAGAAATGAAATATATGGGCACTCTACTAAATATTATTTGCTATGGTCTAAATGCTTGTGTCTCTCCAAAATTCATATGTTGAAATCCTAATGCCCAATGTGTTAGGAGGGAGGGCCTTTGGTGATTAGGTCTTGATGGTGATCCCTCATGAATGACATTAATGCCTTTATAAAAGAGGCCCAAGAAAGCTCTCTTGCTCCCTCCACCATGGAAGGAGGCAATAAGTCTACTGGAAAAAGGTCTTCAGAACCCAATCATCTGGCACCCTGATCTATGACATCCAGCCTCCAGAACTATGAGAAATAAATTTCTTTCATTTATAAACTACGCAGGTATTGTGCTAGACAGCCCCAACTAAGAAATTACTTTATCCATATAACAGGAAAAAGAAAAAAGTCTGGTGACCGAACACCAGACTTGAATAACCACAATTGAAATCATAGCTGCTTAGCCAGTTTAATAGACTGAAGACAGTTCACAGACCCAAAGCACCTGATTCATGGGGAAGCTGCTTCCCTTTGAGGAATGACCCTGAGTAACTGCCACACATACTGTAAATGTTTCTCCTAGTATTCACAAAGGTATTTACCACCATTTACTTTGCTGACTGGTACATGAGACAGGTGAGACAGCCACACCTTTAAAAATGTACTAAATACAGGCTCAAAATCAGTATTCATTCTTGGATGCCCAAAAGTCCACAATACTCTACAAGTCAAAATGATAATTTGATAAAAGGTGTCTTCATTCAAGTCTGCATCACAATGAACTCAGTGGGCCTGCGACCCATTGTGTGATTATATTCCCACTTCCTGGATGTATAATTTAAGTAGATCTACTTAGCAACTGGTAGACATTGGCTCCCTACCTCATGGAATATGGGCTATTATTATGAAAGGCAGGATCACCTGGTCTCCCTTAGAACTTCCTCACCCTATACCAAATGCCTAGGGAAACTGGAGGTGATTCACCAGCAGAAAGCAGGTGGATCCTGGCAAATAACTATGCACGACCATAAACTTAATCAGGTGATTATACCAATTTCAGCTGTGAGTTTAGAAACCGTAACCTTTATGGGAACAAATTATCAAAGCTTCTGGTACCTGGTATGAGCCAGTTTCTCTGCATTCTTCTTCCAGAATCTGGAGGGTGGGTGTGCATGAAGCCAGTGAGGGGTGCAGAACACGTGACACGAGGGAGTTCCAAGTGTGTGCATGCTTATCTCTAAGAAATGTCCCAGCTCCTTCAGGTGCCCTGGCTCCCCACAGCCAGGCTGGACCTCCTGGGTTTGAGGCTTCCTGAGGCAGAGCCAGACTACTTGGGGGAGGACTCCCAGGCCACAGTATATCATATCCCTGCTCTCTCTCTGCAGCACTCCAGAATATATCTCGTCTAAAGCCATCTGTTTTCTTATATTAAAGATGACTAATAGTATGCTGACATGTAGTTGATCTTCTGCTAGAAACTGCATATATCCAGAGTTTAGACAGAGTATAGCCAACATCCTGTCAAAGGCAGCGGAGGCTGTCCTGGAGAGAGAAAGGCAGACAGGCTGCCCAGGACCGTGGCCTTCATACCTGCTGATGGGGAAGCCGATGTCGGGGTTCACTGAATGCTGCCTCGGTTTCATAACCACGGTATTTCTCTCGTTTCCACATGTGTCATCTTCACTTTCTTCCCCTCTGAAATTTAATCCACTGATTTAAATGTATATTGTATTTGAGTTACAAATCTCGCTTCTGTCCCTCTGCTAGATTTTTTCCAGAAAAGCCTCTATTTCTTCCGTGATCCTGTTGCCACCATGTGAAGTTACTGTCAGTATTTTGAAGGTTGTTGCTGATGAACGGCTTGTCGGGCATCCTGGTTAAGGGCTGGGCAAAGCCAGCGCAGGTTAAGTGTAAGTATCTCGGAGGGGGAGGTGAGCACCGACAAGGGTCGCAGTGGTGGTACGTGGCCACAGTGAGGAGGCGGGTGCCCAGGTGAGGCGTGGCCCCCTCCCGTGGAAAGAGCGGGTCTAAGTCTGCCTTCCGCAGCCAGGAAAGTGAAGAGCTGCTGCCCCAGCCTTGCGCTGAAGTTATGCAGGAAGAGGTCCCGCCTCCGGCAGCTCGTGGCCCCTCCTTGCCACGGGCTGCTCTGCCCACGGTTGAGCCCACAGGTGTTGCGGCTGCGTTGCATTTGCCCGCAGGCCAGACCTGAGCAAGTGAATGTCGAGAAGCCCAGCACGCTTTTGCTACCATCCAGGGTTTGGGTACCTGGTATACAGCTATTGACATGACAGTTGCTTTTTTTTTTTTTTTCTCTTTAACAATTGTGAAGAAACATGAAGACAAATCAGCTTTTACCTAGCAGGGTCGAAAGTTGTTTAGAAACAAATTAACTCTCCACTTCTCTGCCAAACTCTAGGCCTCTTAAGTTTAGATCATAATGAAATCCTACAGAACAGCACATCTCTTCCACTACATTGATGACATCATGAAAACTGGACCAAATGAGCAAGAGGCAGAAATTGTCTTATATGATTTAATAAGACACCTACAAGCCAAAAGATGAGTGAGTTAATACTATCAAAATTCAGGATCTAATCACCTCAGTTATGTTTTTGGGGTCAGTTACTGGGACATCCCTTCCAAAGTGAAAGATAAATTATTTCATTTTCACTTTTTACTATTAAAAGACAAGTACAGTGGTTGGAAGTCTCTGAATTCTTGAAACAATGTATAGCCCCTCACCTCAGAGTTTTATATTCTTACTAATTTATGGATACCCATAAGGAGAAACGTTTTCAGAGGGGCCCAGAACAAGAGAGGAACCTGAAGTTGGCCCAGGTTTTAATGCAAGGCATTCTACTACATGAACCTAATGATACATCAGGTCTAAAGATGCTTACAGTGTCTAAGAAAAATGGGGGTATTATAAACGGCTCTGGCAATTTCCAATAGAAGAAACACAGTGCATCTACAGGGATTGGGAATAAATGCATTACTCCATGATTCTCTTACACAGAAAATTATTTTTTTAACTTTTCCTGCATTGTCTCTTCTCCTTCATGCTACATCTATTTCCTCATGGAAAATTCCAATGACGAGTTGACTGAGGAGGAGTCTCTCTGACTTTTATAGATGGTTCACACCATATTCCTGGAACCAACAGGGAGCGGCCTTTTGTAGCATCACTGTTCTATTCAAGAATGTCCTTGAAAAATAGTACTGAAGAGAACTTGTCCCAAGAGAAGAATTTCAAACCATACATTTGACTTTCTAATTTGTCTGGACTGAGAGAGTCCCTGATGCTTGGCAGTGGCTAATTGTTTGACTGGATCATCAGGGACATGGAAACAACTGGAATATTGGTAAGAAGACCTGCAGAAGAGATGTGCAAATGAACTCTTGCAATGTGTGCAGAGTATGAAAATCTTTGTATGTTGATATTCATCATTGGGCATCTGCTGTAGAGAACAGTCTACAATGTCAGATGGAAAGGATAGCATGGTCTACTCATGACTGTCCTTACTAGGGATTCACATGAAAAATGTCCATGGGACTACTCTGCATGAGTCAACAAATGCATTTCCCCTCACCTGATCCTTTTATTGCTACTACTGGATACTCAGTCTGCCAATATCAGAGATCAAAACTGACCACTCTTCCTTGGATATGGCTGGAGGACTGACCAGATACCTTTTAACAAGTCGTTTACCTTGGCCTCTGCTATTTGATGCTGAAGCTATGATTTCCACCAATAGGGGGGAACTTTAATTAGAAGGATACTGTAAGGTAAGAGGATGGAAAAGGGATGTGCTCCATTCTGCGTGCTCCTGTTTCCTGCCAGCATCATGCCAACATGGTTCTTCATCTTAGAAGCAACAGTCAGGGGACGCCTGGGTGGCTCAGTTGATCAAACGTCTGACTTTGGCTCAGGTCATGATCTCACGGTCCGTGGGTTGGAGCCCCATGTTGGGCTCTATTCTGACAGCTCAGAGGCTGGGGCTGCTTCAGATTCTGTCTCCATCTCTTTCTCTGCCTTCCCCTGCTCTCGTTTTGTCTCTCTCTCTCTCTCTGAAAAATAAATTAAGGTAAAAAAAAAAAAAAAGCAGCAGCAGCAATAGTTGGTTCCCACTCCCTGATTTCTTTTGGTTTCTCCAGGACCAGCCTGATCACAGTCCATCAGATGTACCAGCAGCAGCCAGTGTCCCCTTCTTAGAGGTGTCAGTCCCGTATGGAGGGCTCCTTTGCTATCTTGCCAATGACAGCCAGGCAACAACCATTCCTCAGAAGTCAGATCCCACTTATACAGGTCCCTCCTTTCTGTTTCTAACTCATGCTGTCCTCAGCTTCTTCCCACTGTTCCCCAGTCCTAGCGGTGACAGCTTCTTCCCACAATCATTTTCTCTACGGTATGTCAGTGTTCCCATTTGGTTTTTTAGTCCCCTCGATACCTTTTTAACCAATTTCCAAAGTGGAGACAATTTTCCATTTGAAATCCCATTTCACCACAAATGAGCAAACATACCATAAAGAAACCCTATGAATGTAAGATATATGGAAAAATCTGCCAGCAATCAGTCCTCAATTTTTATTACATACAGAGAAACTTTGTGAATGTAGTAATTCATTTGAACACGTATGTCACTTTACATAAGAGAACAGACACAAGGAAGAAAAGTGATATAAGCACTAAATGTGGGAATGCCTTCAGCAAAAAGTAACATGTCACTATTTATCAGAATACTCACACCAACGTCTTTAGACCCATGAGGCTGGCATTGCTTTCTCAAGTGTCACAATTTGGAAGGCCTGTTTTGGCCCCCTTCAAGTCGTATCTTTCCACAGGGCACAGAGTCCAGAACCAAAAGAAGGACCCACCCAAAGCTTACTGCATCTCTGCTTAAACATGCTCCATGTGACCACGGAACTCATAACTTCCTGTCCAAACAGTCCTAAGGCCAATTTGAGGGCCCGCATGAACCTGTTCATCAGATTTGTCCTCTGTTGATCAGAAAGCCCCAAACACGTGTACACACTTAGGCCAGTGTGGTGCACAAGAGGTACGTACAGGGAGGAGCTTGGTCATATACAGTGAAGGGCCACGCACCCTCACAAAATGCCTCCTAAGGTGCAGGATGATGTGGACCCGATAAGAGAGGGGGCAGTAGGCTCCAGGCCCAGAGGAACTCAGTCATATCTGTGATAATTCCTATGAACTCAAGATCCAAAACGCAAGCACTCATAA
The DNA here is from genome assembly GCA_004023845.1 of Helogale parvula. Classification (NCBI taxonomy): domain Eukaryota; kingdom Metazoa; phylum Chordata; class Mammalia; order Carnivora; family Herpestidae; genus Helogale; species Helogale parvula. The sequence continues at coordinate 111,561 of PJEM01003566.1, read as the reverse complement.
ACAAGTGAGAACTAAAATGGAATGAAATGTTATGAGTATTTGAAAGTATGAATGTGTTCAACAATAAATCAAAACTTATTATGTATCAAAGAATTCATACTCAGGGAAAATCTTATCAAATATGATATTATGGAAAAATAAAGCTTTTCTTTTAGATATAATCTTATGTTATAAATCCTGTTTCAGATATAATACCAAATATTTTATAGAAAATATTACAGAATAATTTTTATTAATAAGTTCAGTCACTGTGGAATATGGCGCCATTCAAAAAGCAATTTAATAATTTTAATACTCAGACAATGTACATTAAGCATACACACAAACTTTCCCTGAGATAGAAAGGATTTATATAACTGAAAATACAGACATACTGGACTTTCTTATTAATCTAACATAACTATGACTATGAAGTTAATATAGTAAATAATACCATAACTAGAGTATATTTATCACGATTTCCCACATTCATTCCACCAGTATGGCATAATACACAGTGGAAAGATAATAAGCCTTTAGAAGATTAAACTACCATTCCAAAAACCTTTTCTCCTATTAGTTCATAGAAAATAGAAACAGCTTTAGACATTTGTAACTGAATTGTCCTTTCAATAAAAAGCTATTACTTTGGTTAAGTTACAAAGAAGGGCTTTGTGTGAAAAATACTCAGCAAAACATGTCAGCAGATTGCAAACTTTTAGGTCTAAAATTAGGTTAAGAGCATTGTGAGGAAATGAATATTTTCACGTGAAGGTTTTTGCAACATAGTTTACTGAAACTCGGGTTAAGGAAAAGACTTGGGGGTGAAAAGCTAACTGCATAAACAGTACGGCTCAGGGAGGGGTTTGCGACTGAGCTCCCTAGAGGAACGTGTTGTCCGTCAGAGTGGAGTGGAGCCTGGGGCCATGGGGATCTTACAGGGTTGTGAACTGGGAGAGGCCTGCCTGATCCCGTTCCCACACCGCCAGACGTTTATGTACATTCCAGAGCATAACAGCCAAGGACCGTTAGCCTTTCTTTCCAAGGAAAATTTGTTTACATGAAGATTACTCTTCCTCTCTCAAGAGGAGAAGAGAAGCAGTTGTCCTCCTATATAAATTCTGAGATTCATATTTTGGGGTTCCTCACACTAAAACTCAGGTACATATAAGGTCACATCTATCTGGCTTTTAACACATGATTCAAGAAAGGAAAAAACAACGAGATTAAGGGCACCAATGCAGTTATTGCTATAAGTAATAATAGATCACTGCCTCAGAAACCGTATACCTATTTTTAGAATAATGCAAATAAATATAAATATTGAAACTTAATAGGAATGACCTTCCTACTTTCTAATCTCATATTACACACCATTAAATTAAAAGAGAAAGACCTTTGAAGGCAAAAAAGGAAAGAAAGAAAACAGATGGAAGGGCTATGGCTAGAAAAGAATTATAGATGAGCTTACTGGCACATGGAAATGAGAATAATCGGAAAGATAGGAAGCCTTTTAAGATTATGAGAGAGTAATACTGCCAAAAAACCATAAATTTTGCCTTTAAAAGTCTGTGATTGTTCAGTGCTTAAAATAACCCTTGGCTCCACAATTCTCCAAGGTCAGAAATTAGACTGACAAAGCTATGCAGCCACAAAGGAGACCAAGACCCAAGACCCATTTTCAAGCTGCCCAAGAAGGATGGAAAGGAAAACAAAACAAAACAAAACAAAACCCAAAACCTCATGATAAGCAGGGGCTGGGAAGCTCAGATTCCAGAGCAACTATAGGAGCTTAATCACCAGACCCTGCACATTCTTAGGGTAAAGGATTTCATAGTCCCTGCCAGCAGAATTCCAGAATTTCTCTAGACCAGAGATATTTGGTGCCTTTAGAAGTGAACCAGAAACACTTAATAGTCACCAAATATCCATGTGCTCCCCTACTTTCCCTAGCCCCTTTGCAGTTCAAAGTTGTGTTAGGAATTTTAGCGAACGGAGTATGAGCAAAAGCCACATGGGTCACTCTGGCACAGAAGCATTAAGGTACAGTTTTCTCTTCTCTGTAATCGTTACCTGAAAGCTAGGTGGTGTTTCTACACGAGACAAGCCACCTGGATCCCACAACTTAGAAAAGAACCACCGGACTCTTTTGCATGAGTGAAAAATAAGGACATGTTGTTAAACCATTGAAATTTGGAAGTTTTTGTTCCTGCAGCATTGCCTATTTGAGCAGCTCTCAATCAGGGGAAATTTGCCCCCGCTGGGGACATTTGGCCATGTCTGGAGGCAATCTTGTTTATCACAACTGGACAGGGAATTCCTCCAGCATCTAGTGGGTCAAGGCCAGGTATGTTGCTAAATATTCTGTAACACACAGGACAACCTCTCATAACAGAGAATCGTTCGACCAAAAATGTCAACAGCGCCACTGTTGACTAACCTTGGCCAAGTCTAACCCAATCCTTACAACATTCAAATGGTCTGTAATGTGTCGTTAGGAAAAAAAATCTCAGACTTTTTTCATTTGGAACATTTTTATGGAGCATTTTGAGACTGTATCAATCTCCCTGTGTCTGTGAATGTCTATAATCTATTCTTCCCACACTATCCAGAATGATCATTTAAAAATATACAAATATATAAAAATATATATCGCATCACTTCCCTGCTCAAAACTTCAAGGGCTTCAGTCACATTCCTAATAAAACCTCTAGTCTCTACCTTGGCCAATGAGGCACCCGCTCTCCTACCTACCCAGTGCCCTTGCTGTCCCTTGAACCTACCCTCACAAGGTATTATAGAATCCTTCTAACTTGCCAAGTACATCCCTACCTTTGAACAAAGCCTCTGCCCTCTTCCTGACCTGTTCATCTCTCCATAACTGATGTTTATACCCCTGTCAAGGCTCTGCTCCTTACATCTCCTCCCCAGAGAGGCTTTCTCTGATTATTCTACCTGCAATGGATCCCACGTCCAGTCAATCCTTATCCCCTTACCCTGCTGTATTTTCCCTCACAGAACTCAGGCTTACCTGAAATTTTGCTGTGTATTTCTTTCTTTGCAATATCCCTCACCAAAATTAGCTGAAGAGGTTTAATATTTTCTCCACATCTCTAGGCCTAGAATCTTTGCTAGATCTTAGTAAGTACATGATAAATACTTGTTGAATAAATGACTAACTGGATATAAATGTATTGAGAGATACCAGGAACTGTGTCAAAATGTTAATATTGGGTTGTACAATTTCAAAGGATTTTCACTTTCTTACTTACAATTTTACACATTGCCTCTTTATCTAGCACTGTTACCTTTATAAGCCAATTTTTATTTTACTCTTCAAAAAAATACAAATGTGAATATCACATGTAAGACGGTTTAGTTTTGGAGGTGAATTTATCATTATATCCACTAAGAGAGGAATTATATAATAAATCTACATTTTGCTTTGTTATACGCTCTTGGAATCAAATGGGGCAGCTTAGATTCCTCTAGTTTTGTATTTTAATAAAGACTTTTCTTTTGGTGGATATTAAGTCCATCTAAAGAAATATAGGGATAAGAATTTCTCCTAATATCTCAAAGGATTTCAACTCAAGTACCAGGTTCAAGTTAAAGGAGAGTTTCACAAATAACATTTGGTTACAAAATAATAATCAATCTCAAGCTTCAGAATGACTCTTAGAAACGAAGTGCACTCCTATATTCATCAGTGGTGGGCTCTCAATGAACTGCAAAACAATGATAAAGAAAATGTGAATTTGTTCTAATGAGAAACTCTGGATACAAGCCACATTTGAGCTAATTAAAACATAATGGACACTGAGTATTGAGAAAGGATGTTAATCTTCACTAATGAAAGAGACTGTATTATGATGTTATAATTAAAATGTCTGTGGTTTCTTTTAGAAATGGGAAACATAAACAAAATAAGAAAAATTTAAGATGTGTTTATGAAAGTCTCATGTGAGTGTATCTCTGCAGAAAAATCTACAGTGGGTATGGATAGTGAATAAAAGAGAACAAGCTTTTTTCACATACTAGAATGACAAATTTTCAGGGTGTAAAAACAAATATTGAAAATAAAGCATTCTTGTTATACTTTTAATACAAACGATGTCCTAAACAAATAATATAACTGAAAAACTTTAAACTAGTATTCTTTAAGTATCTCAGTCAGTGCATTTGTTTTTAGCCTTGTCCAAAAGGAAAAGAAAATAAAAATCAACAACTGGAAAGTACTTCAAGTTTAAAAAATTAGATACTAATGACAAAATTGTTATAAAACATCGGATAAATAATCTCCACATTGGTACAACTAGTGGATTTGCATCTTAAATAATGACCAAAATACTGAGTAATTTACCAAAAAAAACCCTCCCCAAACCTTGCATGTACCTTTAAAAAAAATAAAATGTCTATTCATATAAATGGCTATTCAACCAAAATAGCAAAAAAAAAAAATATTGAGATGATTTATCCAAGTCAAGGTAATGGGAAAGTGGGTAATGAAATCAAGAGCAGTAAGCCAGTAATGTGGCAAAGTTATACTTAATATTCTTTTACTTAATGCCATTACCCAACTGAAGGATGTGGCTATGAAGAGAATATAATAAATGTTTTATATTAAGGTTTTATTAACAATTTTGACATGATGCCCCCTGATATTTGACTTCCAAAATTAATAAAAACTGGTTTGGATATGAAAACAATCCTGTAGACAGGAAATGGATTTTTAGATTAAGTAAAAGTTAACCACAAATTAATATTAATGGAACTCATCAGATAAGGCTCCAATCAGCTAAAATTGCAGTGAACTTATGGATTGGAAGGCACTGAGTTTAGTGGTAAACAAAGTGTTTAGTTGATACTTACTAATGGGTAAAAAATGAGCTTTAATTACATTTGCTGATGACATGAAAATGGAAGAGTAGTGAAAAATGACAAAGTATTGGGCTGAGGGTTTAGCAGGAATGAGGTTCTAGGTGTGGGAACAGGTGGTTTTAGACAAGTATTACATGGGATTCCATCTTCGTGAGTTGATTTTTCGGTGTTCTGTTTATTTATGTTGTTTCTGTTAAAGCAGTGACTTTCTTTGTCTGAGAAAAGCAGTAACCACCAAAGATTGGGCAGATTTGGAGATTCATGCTTGCTTTTAATTCTATATTTTATAAATTTACAAGAATTATTTTAATCTGGAAGTTGTTTGACAGACTTTGAGAATGGTCAGAAAGGATAACCATAAAAATACGAAATTATAATTTGATAATCTATTCATTTTATATATATTTATTGTGTTCCTAATCTATGCCAAACATTGTACTAAAATGCTAGAGTATTTGTGAATAAAAAAATTAATTTTTGCCCCTGTAAAATATACCATAGCAAAATTACTTCCTCCTAGATTTCTTTTCCTGCCTCAGTGACACTAAACAAGAGTTTACCTGAAAGCATTATAGCTATTCTCCACCAGACGGGAGAGTGAGAGAGAAGAATAAGCATTTATGTAGTACCTACTGTTTTGTGTGTTGCATCTTGGGAGGCACAGAGATAGAAAAACACCTATTGTCCTTGGGAAAGTTCACCTAAAACACTTAAAGTCCTTGGGGCAAAAAATTGAGAGGTATACCCAAGATTTGATGAAATTTATTAGATAGAGACCTAGAAGGAGGGAGCAGCATGTGAAAAGTGAGGCATGACATAGTGTGACATATTTTATAAATGCAAAGAATGGTAGAAGATGAAGGTGCACAAAGGCCAGATCATAATAAACCTTGTATATCATGCAAATAAGTTTAAAGTGCTGGCATGGGGAAAGCGGAGACACTGAAGGATTTGTAACAGGGAAATATGATTGGATGTGTATAAGGCTCACGCTAGTGAAGAGGAAAACAGGCCTAGAATGAGTCCATTGCAATAGCCCTGGGGACAGATGAAAAACCTACACTGTCTCATATGGGGCTCCTACTCACATGTCCATATACACGTAAATTGAAATGAATTCAAATTAAGTAAAATTAAAAATTTAGTTCTGTAGTCACATTACCCATGTTTGAAATATTGTAGAGCTCAGGTGTGGAACACTTCCATCACCTACAAACATTCTACGGAAGCACTGGCTACGTAACTGTGGACAACAGTCACCTCCTCTGGAGAAGAAAGTGAGATTAAACTGAGGGAGGAGGGGAGGGCTCTTTAAAAGAGAAAACTAAATCTCTCTTCAAGCTTTGTTGCCTATTTTTAATGATCTCTATTTGACCTTGGCTAGCATTTAGGGAATAAACTCTGAATATGCCAAATACTGACAAGGATTTAATATAAAATATTTACATGTAATAAGAAAACTATTTGATGCTGTGTGTTATTAAACTTACATTTATTACTCTTATAGTAATATTATTTACAGGGGAAAAAAAACTCAACCGTCAAAGACATGAAATTACACTGACCACGAACTATACATGAAGAAGATTTGGACAGAAGACAGGGACTTTCTTTTTGGTTGACATTTCATCCACTTAGAAAGACTACGGAGGTCTGAGCTGGAGACCAGCAAAGGTAAGAAAGGCAGCACCACATGGCAGTGACTGACCGAGCAGGGTCATGTTGTATATAGAGGCTGATCCTTCCAGGGATATGGAAGAGGATATTCATTATAAACTTGGTGCAGAATTAGAGTAGAAATGTCTGGCCAACATAACGATTGGCATTCTTTGGCATTATTTTAATATTTAAATGCTACAGAAAGAAGACAGGGGAAAAAAAAAAAGAAAATCAGAGAAATAACCTCAAGAAAAGAAGAAAAAAAGAGGACAGAAATATCTTTTCACATCGAAATAATCCTTGCTACTAGAATTTCAATAAAACTACATGGTGAAGGAGGTGAGGTTTTGGTAGTCGTCACTGCTGTTTATTAGGTTTTTTTTTTTTCTTTACCTCTGTGTCCTTTTACCCATACCCATCTCTTTATCTTATGTAACTCAAGGAGAGAAAAACACAATTCTGGTAGCAGGCTACAGTCTTTTAGAATGTGTCTTTTTTTTTCCTACTAAGGGGAAATCAAACACAAAGAGGAAAGTTTCCCAAGTTACTAGCTCAACATAAGTGAATGGAAAAAAAAAACAAAAACAAAAAGCTTTTTCTTCAAGTGCCTAACATTTATAAGCAGAAGGATGAATTAACAGAATGACAGGTGTTGGGAAATGACAAAAGGAAACAGATTACTGATGGGAATCAAATTACTTAGTCCTCAGTTACATTCCAGGCATAAATAAAGTAAAACAATTAATCTCTTATTTCTGCCACCTGTAAATCTGCCAGGCATTGCAATGCTCAATAGCATTAATGAATTGCAGTGGAAAGACAGGGGCTAATTTTTCTCTGCTCTGTAACTTCAAAACCACCATATCTGACATCTGGAATCATCTGCTGTAATGTCTGCAGGCCAGTTCATGAGGCAGTGGCTTAGAGCCTGAAGAGTCCTCTCAATTTCACTGAAAGTGGATAGAATGCTCCAGCATTCATCAACATGGAAGAGGAAGAGGACATGGTCTCACCTCTTCAGTTGTAAGCACTAAAATGTGGCTGATTTCTGGATTGCCAGGCAAGAGCAAGAAAGGGAGATTAGAAAGGATGAGCTGGAAAAAACTGTCCTCTGCTGCTTCTGTTTGTTAAGAGGTTAGTAAATATAGTTACTTTGTATTACCATTCTCACATTTGGAAACAAAATTAAACAAAAAGAAATAACTATTATTTGTGGCATATGCCACTAAATTTCCACATTTTTTCTGGATCTCTTACTCACAATGACACACTTATGCTTTTAGAACTATGTCTTCATACTGACGGATGGAACAACCTGAGTACGTCTGGAACATGAGAGAAATGCTAGCACTATTACACTTTCATCATTACAAATTAGGCTGGGAGAGTCTGATCGCAGACCTATGCATCAATTCCCACCCCAAAACCATCAAGTTTCTTAGGACATTTAGCCCATTTCTAGGGAGTGCCTGTGGTATTTTCCTTTTTTCTGACACCAGACATAAATCTTCATCCTCTGTGTAGTTCTCTCTGATCCATGCCAGTCCCCATTAAGTAACAGGACATTTGTTTGACCATCCGCATCATTCCTTACCCCGAGGTTATGTGGAAATGCACTGGTAGAAGAACTCATGTAAACTCTGTTAAGCAGCAGACTTCCTCAATTTTCATAAGAAAAATTGGTTCTTTCTAACACAAGCATTATTTTCTTTGCCACAGCTATAACTCAAATGCAAAAAGATTCTGCTTGTTTATTTACTTGGCATTTTCTCCCTCAAGATTGTCACCAGCACATTTATTTCTTTTCAGGGCATCCTTTCTTTTTTGAGTGACTTAACAGTTAATCATAAGTCTTGTCATGACTACTGCAAGCAATTGCATTTTGTGTGATTTTTAATGAAACCTTGCATTGTGATGTCTCGGTTCCATTTTTGGCGTGTGGTGATAACTTATTTGCAAAGCACAATGAGGGGGAAAGAGGAAAAAGAGAGAGATGAAAGCTCTGGGGTCATTTGGGCTTATTCTAATGGTTAAATATGTTCTCAGCAGTTGTATCCCCCACATCCTCATAAAAAAAAAAACCCTGAAAGCTGAATATTGCCTAGATATAAGAAAATGCGAATTGATTATGGCCTCTTAAAAATTCCATACCCCGTGGAGCCACCAGTGGTGTTTTTATCTCTTTAAAAATGCTTCCACTTTGATTCCTTTTTTTTCCTTAAAATCAAGCTTTGTAGTTAATTGCTGATAACATCCTTTTTTTTCTTATTTAGTCTTATACTGAGCAATCAAGTCTGCTTTCTTCTCTATCTAGTTTCCAAAAATCTTGGTTATTTTAAGGATTTTTCCCCCTGAGGTTAGCGACTTTCCTACAGCTAACAACAAATGCATTAAATATCTATCCCAAGAAAAATGGCAATCTGAGTCAAAAAAAAAAAACTTTCAAAAATATGTTCTCAAATGGAGTTTTGTAATTATGACTCTGGAGAATAATTTACCCTGTTTAAATTATCCAGGACATTTTCTCCATGAATTTACACATTTTAAGATGCTAAAAGAATCTGAACACAGAAGCAATGCATAATTGTTGCCTCTGCTTGACCTAGGACAGCTGTCTCCACTTCGTGTATTTATAACACATCCTCTACCTCCATCCGAAGCCTTTTTTTATTTTTTTAAATCAAAATAAATACTGAATGTTGATTCCAAAGGTTATATGAAATATACAAATTTGGGGGCAAGGAAACATAAATATCTTCTGGTATAGCCCAGTAATGGGCTTCCTAATTATTACCTTGGGGTTTTATTTTTTTTAATTAAATTTTTTTAGAGTTTATTTATTTTGGGGAGACAGAGCATGAGTGGGTGAGAGGTAAAGACAGAGAGAGGGTGACACAGAATCTGAAGGATCCAGGCCCCGAGATGTCAGCACAGAGCCTGACGCGGGGCTCAAATCCACAAATCTTGAGATCATGACCAGAGCTGAAGTTACACTTGAACCAACTAAGCCACCCAGCTGCTCCTGCCTTGGGGTTTTAAAGGAATAACCAAAGAAAAATTCTAGAGAGGGGATGCAAGCTGGGCTATAGGGCAGTGGCCCATGGTGTCCAGCATACCCGTGAGGGAAAAGGCCTAAGTGTTGGCAGACTTAAAAGGTGGAGTGTGGTTCAAAGTGGCTGAATAGTAAAAAGCATGGCAGAGCCCACTGGCCAACAGTCATCATCATGTTAAATGTACACTTCCCCTTACCATCTCTATCTTGTCTTTAATCTCCAACCCATCACTTCTAGCCTTCTCCCTGATGTCTCCCCAAAATGATTAAATTAAAATAATGAAACAAAACCCATAACAAAAGGCAGCATTAGATTCAACAGAATAACTGAGTAGGCAACAACATCCCATGTTTCTTCCAACTGTTTCCAACTCTTTAAAATAAAAGTGCAGGCCCTCGGAGAGAGGGAACATTAAAGCAGACATTGAATAAAGCAAACACAAAGCATGTCCACCAGCTCAGAGATCATTTTCACAATTCTGCCAGATTAAGCAATCTTAGGAAAATAATTAGTATCTTTATGTTTCAACTTTGCTCATTTCTCTAAATTGTTAAACATATTTTTAGGGGCAGTATAAATGGCTATCGTCATTATTATTTTAACAACTAGTAGAAATTTTAACAACTACCAGGATTTGGAAAAGTATCTCAAGTATGGATAAACTTGTCAAGTTGTTTTTGGTCTTTTGAGCCCTGCTTCCCTAATTGTTTTTTAATTTATTTATTTTATCTTGAGAGAGAGAGAGCACACAGGAGCAGAGGCGGTACAAAGAGGGAGGGGAGAGAGAGAGAATCCTGTGCTGTCAGCACGGAGCCCAGTGAGGGGCCAGAACCCAGGAACCTGTGAGATCATGACCTGAAGCCGAAACCAAGAGTCAGATGCTTAACTGACTGAGCCACCTGGGCGCCAACCCCGCCTTTACATTTTAAACCATTTGCCCACTGTGCAGTGCTCATTTGCCAGCCCTCCATTGGTGCGAGTACATTCATCGTGTCTCTTTGTTTTCCCTACCAGGAAAATGTTTAAATCACATTTATAAAAACTTAAAATAAAAAAAGGAAATAGATGATTTCTTGGTGTTTCTAGTCCTAAAATGACTACATTTTAAGAGTCCAAATCCATGACCTAAATGAATCACGCTTAGATAGTAAATTCTGAAGGACCAATGAAAAGATTCCAGATTGATTCCTCTGGAAACTAGCCATTGTATTGTTAGCCAGACAGTTCTTGAGGTTGGTAAGGACAGATGAGAACAAGATTGGTTAAAGTTCAGTGATTTTAACTATTTTTTTATTGTAGGTGTCAGAATATTAAACAAATATCCTTGCCCATACCTTATGATCTAAGGGTACCAATCTCTAAATTTGTTCTCTTGAAAAGGGGGTCCTAGAACATTCTTCAGAAAAAGTTGTAGACTCCAAAAATGTATAAGGCATGTATCATTTTTAAAAAAAAATTAAAAATGAAAACTCATTCAGCAACCAAAAGCAACATTTCAGTTCTCAATCTATTGTCTGGAAATCATTAAAAAATGGGATACTTAAGATGCATATTCCTGTCATTTTTAAAGAACATCTTCTGAAGGCATAGAAAACAGTTGAGATAAAACCAAGGCCACAGAAACAAATGTGCCCACTTTTATTTTAATGTACGGACATAACAAGTTAAATATCTTCAAATTAGAGGCTTGAAGTTTTGAATCTACTCATTGTTAAAGTTACTCATGCCTAAAGAAATTTAATTGCAATGTTCTTTGAAGAGATTTTCTAAATTTAGAATAAAATCTCTTTTCACTAGAAAGCCTTGCAAAACCCTCTTTTGCTCATTCAAATGTAAAAGAAAAATGTAGGTAAAAGACTCATATGAAAACATTCTTTAAATTTTTTTTTAAGTTTATTTTGAGAGAGAGAAATGGAGAGTGAGGGGGGGAGAGCAGAGAGAGAGAGAGACAGAGAGACAGAGAGAGAGAGAGAGAAAGAGGGAGAGGGAGACACAGAATCCAAAGCAGGTTCTAGGCTCTGAGCTGTCAGCACAGAACCCGACGCAGGGCTATAACTCATGAACATCGAGATCATGACCTGAGCAGAAGTGAGATGCACAACTGACTGAGCCACACAGGCACTGCTCATATAAAAACATTCTTGAAATGTTACCAATATATTACACAGATTTTCAAGTGTGTTCAAAAATTTGGAGTTTTTCTACAACTTGTGATATCTGAACCACGCCATTTAGGCATTTCTCGTTTGCCAGCAGGTGCGATGCTAGACTGTCCACTGTGGCCACTGGAGAGATATTTTTGAGGCACTTGTCCTAGAAAGGCACTCCACTTCTGGGTCCTGATATTCTGTCTTTATTACCCAGCAAGGGAATCCCATCACCTGCACAAACCAGTTCCAGACATACTCTTAGTTTGGGAAATCATTTCTGACAGATAGTTCCAGCGTGTTCTCAGGCAGCCGTCTCCCCAGGTGGTGGGCCAGTTCTATGTAGCGTCACTATCCCTGACCAGTTTCTTCACCTCAAAACACTGTACATTCTGTGGTACCCATACCTATCTCTTTGAAGAGACCTGGACTCATCCTCAGGAAGAACTTCTCTGTCTTTTATTGTTTCCTGACTGGACTTTGACTGATATGTTAATTCTACTTGTGAAAAAGCTTATTATCATGTCATAGAAAGAGTAAAACTGTTTCCTGTTCTAAAGAAACTATATGATCAAAATTATATGATTATCAATTATGTTAACAAATAGGAAATATACTAGCAAGTCACTGAAAACTGCTAAGATCAAAGTTGTGTTATGACAGACCAATGGCATTACCAAAAATAACACATATATTTGAAATTATTATATTTTATTACTATGGCTTGGAGAATAATATGATTTTTTAAAAGTGACTTCTTACTCGAATATGTTATTCCCTATTCTGAAATAACTATAAATTATACAATAGTTACTACCTAAAGTGATTACAAAGTATTATAGTTTATAGCAGGGTAAAATAAGAGTAAGGGTTTGAGAGACTTAGTTTTATCAGCTCTATGGAAGGATGATAATATTTAGCTCTCAAGTTATTTCAAGTGATTATGATAGTGACTGTTATGGCATCTAGTGCCACACCTAGAATATAAGAGACAATAAAAGGACACAATGATGCATGTAAGGGAAGATCCTTTAAAATCTCAAGTCACCTTTTTAGTGAGTGGTAGAACCAAAACTGCAATTTGCAAGATTGCAATTTTAACTCTGAAGTCTATACTCTTGCTAATATAGTAAGTATTATTTGGAAATGGAGAGTAGAGTAGAAAAGAGACACATGGGAGGTAAGTAATACAGTGTGCTGATGAAAACATCCTGTCCTCAGCAAATCTGAGTTATTTTGATGTGTTCTGATGTATTATCTTGGGTAACTGTAAACTGTAATGTTACTGTGCAGTGATTTAAAAACACCTCGTACATCCCGTCTTTGCTTTCAATCACACATACCCCTGCCCCTGGCTCTTTCCAGTCCAGAAGCAGCTAGCTTCTTTCCAGCACAATGTGGGCAGCCAGATCACACTGAGATCAGAGCTAACTTCCAGAATGAAACACGTTTACCACTGCCGCTACAGAGTGACAAGATCTGTAAAAATCTTTATGTAATCAAAAGGGCTGTATGCTAAGGAGGAAGTAAGGTAGGCAAGAAAAAAAAATGTATTGTCACCTTTTTACCAAGTGTTTCACTAGATAAAAAGGAGAAGACATTGGGGCTACATAACTATGTGGTAAAGGAGTACAATAAAGCCATGTGAATTCCACATGGCTTATTTGGCATAGCAGAGTTAGAAAGTGCTGTAAGCTTTGCTAGATAGAAAGGGCTGGATTTGAAAGCCATAGTTAATAGAAAGGCAAATAAGAATAAAACCAGAATAGCAGAAATTTGATCCTGGCTATAGTGTAATAAGAAGAATTTGAAACACTATTATAACGGACATGTCAAAATGAAAATTAACATGCACTAAACACCGTCTCAAATGCACAGCTGATGCCTTGAAGTATATCTCAAGGAGCCGGGGATGAAGAGAGAACTAAAAACCAGAGCAACGTGCTCCTAGGCTTACACTGAGGCTGCCCTGGGTGAAATTCTGTGGTTATGGGTTATCTTTCAGACATATCTAGGCCTTTCAGATAAGAGTCACACAGACACGAGTCAAGAGTTTTTAGAATTGAATAATGGACTGTTCAAATAGAATCATGTGGCTATGACTCATAAAGAGAGGGACACTCAGTAAAAGATCGCACTAAGGAAAAACATGTGGCCACTGCCATGGGGAGGTGCAAGCATTTTTAAAAGTCAGCACAGGCTGTATAAATTTGAACACCAGATGCAGTTCATGTCCCTGTTCATATATTTGTGAGTGTAACTTTTTATCGCTTTCATCCAAAGTTAAATGAAGAGCCTCTCTCTCTATTTGAAATAATAAGACAATATTCTAAGTGATCTATAGTTAAACATTCAGAATATGTAATAGCCAGAAACAATTCAGTTTATAAATTGTGTAAAACTATATAGAATATACATACATACAGCCTTTACTATTTATATTACAAAAGAATTAAGTCTGAAAATTGTTAAGTATCCAAGAAGTTAGATAAAAGGTATACAGCACAGTATTCATCATAATGTTGAAATTTATAACTAATCCCTTTAGATTCTATTTAACATTTTACTACATGTGTAATAGTAAATCTACACAGTACAATGGAATAAAAATATCATATCTGAAAAGCATACACATATCATTTTTGACTTACAATATGACTGTCTACATAGAAAATCCAAGAAAATCTCAAGTACTTGGTAGTAATTAGCATTAGTAGCTTATAACAAATGTATTAAATGTGCTACAGGAAATTAATTTGACCCTACTCTATAAAAAGTTAAAAAATGTATTCTTAATATAGCATTTAATGAATTAGCAAAATATATATGGAACAAATATGTGGAAGATCTCTCTTGAGAAAAAGTATAAACCTTTAATGGAAATGGGGATAAAAATATCCAAATAGGGACAGAGTCCTCATCCACGGACGGGGATACTCACTAACATGGAAAAGGAAGAGATTTCTACATTTTGTATAAATACGATTCATTTCCCACCAAATTACCAACAATGTTTTTCACAGAAGTTATATTAAACGAAACCTTATGTAGAAAAACGGAGGACTTGGTCTATAGTTTGGCAAATTTTGTAGAAAAAGTTGGTGAGGGAAACGATACTCACACCTAAAGACACTCATTCCACGAATGTTCACAGAAAATAATTCATGCACCAAACATTGTGGTAAGAGCTTCTAATCAATCAGCGAACAAAACTGATGGAATCTCTGACTTCATAAGGATTCATTCTACTTGGGGAAGCTGAAAGGTAATCAAGAGAATGTAGTATTTTTCAAGATTAGACATTAGAACAAGGGATAAGAATAAAGTCCAGAGATAAAGCAATACATTTATGGAAAATTGCTACATGTTAGGGGGAACAGTCTATATTAGCAATTAAATATTTAAAAATAAAGCAGAAAGTAATTTATTCACATAAGAAAATAAAATGGGAACTTTACTTTCTATTATAGATAAGTAATTCTGGGTCAATTACAGATTTATTAACTAATATGAATAAGTATAAACCAAAGCAGGAAAGTATTGGTCCATTGACTCCACAAAAAATAAAAACAAAACAAAATATACCAAGAAACACAAAAGTGTTCAGGACATCAAAATACCATTAAAAAAGTGAAAATATAGACCATAAACTTAGAAAAGATATTTGTCGAAATTGAATAAAAACAGAATAGGTGTCCAGAATATACAAAATACCATTAAAAAGTAATAAGAAAGAAGCAAACATTTCAATTGAAAAAGATAAAGGACATTAGCAAATATTTTACAAAGTGAAAACCCAAATGGCTAATGAACATGTGAACAGATGTTCATTTTAATAGCAATCCATAAAATGCAAATTAAAACAAGGCATTATTTTACATTCATCAGATTGGTAAAAACAAAATGTTGACAATAACAAATGTTGTTGAAAGTGTCTAGCAGAAAAAGTTCTCATCACATGCTTGTGGGCATCTGAAATGTTGCAACCATTTTGAAGAGCAATCTGTCAAGATCTGCTAAAATAGAAGTAGAAATTACTCTCTAAGCAACTACTTCAGGAGAGGGTTCACTTTCTGGGTCTGTACCTTCAGGAAACTCTCTTAAAGGTATATCCTGAGACATGAACAAAAAGCCTTTTATTAAAACATTATTTTTAATAGGAGTAAATTATGGACAACCTTAAGCATCAGTGAATAGAATAAAAAAAATAAATGAATGTGAATGGATTGTGATGTTTCTGTAATAGTATACAGTAGCCAGTGGACTAAGGTTTCACCTATTGAACTGATGAATTGCAAAACATAATGTTTAACAAGTACATCACAATGTCCAATATAAAATGATACAATATTTCCAAGTTTAAACATGCAAATAATAAGATAAATTTTTGTGTGCATATGCACATCTACAGGTACATGTTCAGAATATACAACAAACCATGGTCAGAATTTTCTCTGCACATGGAGAGAAAAGGACAGAACTGGTAAAGGACAGCCTCTAAGGGGTTGTAACCTCGATGTCGTATTTTTACGTTATCAAAAACTATGATGCAAATGTGGCAAAACAAAATTTGGTAAATTTAGGTGAGTATTCAGATATTTACTAGTATTCTTTTTGCTTGAAATACTTTTAAAATTTTAATAATATCCTTTAAAAATATTAGAGAAGAGTAGTCATGGATTAGGGTGTATTTCAATTTATAGAGACTCAGGCTAAGAGTTAGGAATTGACCCCAATGCCGACCTGGGCAATATTAAGAAGGTGTTAGAATATATATTTTGGAGGGAAAAGAGACAAGCCTTCAGCATCTCCTCAGATCTCTTCCCAGAATGATGATAAATAACTTTAAATATATAAAGGTTTCTAGGTGTTATCTATGATTAATGCAGGAAAGCTTCAGCTGGAGGAGTAAGAGCCATTTCCAGCAAGGCCAGCCAAAGGCAGAGAGAAGGGGACAATTACTAAATGTTAACTGTGTACTACTTAGGGCAATAAGTACTCTTCTCAGGTTACTCCTTCTTACCTGGCTAACCCAGAGAGGTCCCCCCTGCCCCCGCCCCTTTCAGTGTCCTATGGCAGCAACAAGAATGATCACAAATGCTAGGATGTAGGATGGATAGCAGGAAAAAATGCCTAATGTGAAATTTCTTAGAGGTGTTGAGGCCTAGCAAATGCAACTGTTTTGAAATACACATTAAGATAGGAAAAAATTAATGAGGAAACTGAAAGAGGCAAGAAACTAGGAAGCAATAAAGTTTTCAACCTTGGCCTGGCAAACAGGATTCCTGGGATCTAGTCTATGTATTTTGTTAAATAATTGTTTTCCTTAGGCAAATAATTTACCCTTTGGGGTGCAGTTTCCTCATTTATAGTATTTGAACACTTAATGTTAACTCTCTTTTAAAGTCTCCTCTGCTTTAAACTTCTAAATCTATACTTGGACATTATCATCCTTCTGACATGGAGCTGGAGAGGAATGGATAATTATCATGTCTAACTAATGTCTCCAAAATAAGCTCTTTGTTAGTCCAAGCTGAGTACTTCGTTAGTCAAGACAGCAATACTAAACAGTCCCTAGCATCGTGCACGGTATAGTACTCTGATGGCACTTAATAATTCACAGATCTTCCTGATGAGGTGGATCCCTATGGTTAACTGTTTCCCAACAGTGGCCGTCAGCCAGAAGTAGTTAACAGTGTCTGCTGCTCGTTAAGTCACTGATTATATAAGCATTTGTGTTATTGTTTAAGGGTTTATTTAAATTCCAGTTTAGTTAACATACAGTGTAACATTAGTTTCAGGTGTACAATATAGTGATTCAACACGTCCATTGAACACCTGGTTCACATCACAACAAGTGCACTCCTTAATCCCCATCATCTGTTTCTCCTATTCCCTGCCCCCGCCCACCTCCCCAATAATTTGGTATTTTAATACGACACTCTCATCACTGCTAATGGCAACTCAGACATTCCCATTTGGGCTAATACCCTTTTGACAACCGCTGGAGGGCATTACATCCAAGAAGTCTCTGGGTGGTGCATCTTTTCCAGAAACCGACTGTGGTTAAGCAAATTGATGCCTCAATCTCAGGTCTGACGCTTATTAAGGGAGGCACTCTGAGGACAGGATTCTCTGCTTATTACTGAGTAGAACTGTGCTTATGTGTTACACTGTTCTATGATATGACAAAGTCTGAATCTAATGGTTCTCTGGTCAAACTAAAGATTTCAGAGCTTCTTAAGATAAGCCGCATCAGACTCCTATCTGTGAAGCCTCTCCATGGATCACATTTCAAATCTAAATTATATGAATGATCTGACATCCGGTTTTATCAAGTCACTAATAGAAATGTGTAGGGAGGCATCCAGATGTAGCTGGCATCTTAGTTTTGCGTGTAAGTGATATCTGTGCTTTACTGAAGCTAAACGCCTTCCGCAGTGATGATGCAGAATGATGATTGCAAACCGGGGAGCAGCGACTTTGGTAAATGAAAGCAATACTAAAAGAGTTCAAAATGCTGTGTTAACAGTTCACTGATCATTTTATGGGAATCATATCTACTATATGTCTTCATACTGTGATAAGGAATCTTTCCTCACTGAAAATAAGGCTAAAATCATCAGTAGAGAGGAAAGGAACACTATAAAGACAGAATAAAAAACACTTTGGACTCCAGCTGCTATACAATTTGGTAATCCCACTATCTTAACAGTTAAAAAATTTCCAGCACTTATTGTCATTTTCCAGGGTTTTATTTTAACTGCTTAAAGTGTGTGTTCTCATTGAATACTCACAGCAATGCTATGAAGTACTGTTATCTCTTTTAAATTGATAAATCAACCCAGAGTGTTAAGGAAATTTCAACAAGGTCACACAGATGGTAAATGATAGCATAAGGACATGACCACAGACGCTCTGGGGTGAAAGCTAGCATTCTTAGTATAATTCCTAGCTACTTGTGTTGAACAGTATTATCTGTTCCCCTTTAAAGAAAAACATCACTAGCCACATGAGCCAAAAAGAAAAGTTCTTTGAAAATAAAACTTTTATGTATTTGTTTTTGTTTGTTTCTAATGAAATTCTATTGGAAAAATGCTGAAACTATAAAAAACAGGTAAACGCCCTTATTTTTAGCATGTCTTTTATAGTCACATCTAGTTTCAGATAACATAGCTCAGGGGTGCCTGGGTGGCTCAGTCTGTTAAGCGTCTGATTTAGGCTCAGGTCCTGATCTCATAGTCCATGGGTTGGAGCCTAGTGTTGGCTGACAGCTCAGAGCCTGGAGCCTGCTTCATATTCTGTGTCTCCCTCTCTCTCTGCCTCTCCCCTGCTCGCTGTCTGTCTCTCAAAATAAAATAATATAGACATAAAAAAAAACATAGCCCATCAGCCAATTTTTTCTTCCTACCTGACTTCCCACTGAATCTACAAATTAAGAAAATTAAGATCTGAAAAACAATGGGCAAAAGAATGTATTATGGCTTAAAATACCTTAGACCAAAAGTTTCCCAGCTGTTGGGAAACTTCCTAGCATTGCTCCTCTGCAAAAGGCTATAGTCCTAGAATCAAAGTCCTTCCCCAATAGATGTTCTAGCTTCCCTTTTGTTCTTTTCATTAGAACATGTGCCTTCTCAAATCCAAATATTTTCTATTTTAATCTTAATAATGATTCTTCATGTGAACATACATATTTTTGCAAAATGTCCTCATTTTATACATAGGTAATTATACAAAAGCTGTTACCAAGTTTATAATAGGAATAGCTTTCCTCAGAGAAATAATTTTATAAATGGTAATATTTTCAAGGCAGGACATACAAGGGTATTTAGTCTCTAATGTCTTTCAAGGTTTCTTGCTAATGGTATGATCTATTCAAAAAATTGTTATAGAAAATGCATTCCTTGAATGAAGAGGAAACATCTTCCTTCATTGATAACGTTGAAGGTGGGGTCAGACAGACTGACATGAGATAGTCTTTACTGGCACTAGTAATATGTTAAGGGGTCTTCTTCCACATAGCAAAACAGTCTATTTAGATATAAAACAAAATAAATAATAGCAAAAAATAAGTGATCTTAATGTCTGTCTATTCATGTCTCTATTTTCATCTATATATACTTGACACTGTTCTGTTGTTAAAAAACTTAACTCACTGGAACTTCAAAACAGCCTAATGGACTAGTTTCTTTTATTATCCACATTTTACAAATGAGGCAGCAGAGATACTGCTAGACTACATGATTTGCTCAAGTTCACAAAGTTATGAGTGGTGGAGTGGGGATGTGCAGCCAGACTCCAGAGTCTGTATGCTAACCACTATGCATCTGCTTCTTGATCGCTCTAAGACAGCCACTCAAGAGATTCCCTCTGCCACGGGCGGGATTGAGAACTCCAGGTATTCCAAGCGTCTGATTTTTATAAATGGAATATTTATATACTGAGTGTTCAAGGCCTGGGGTTTTCTTTATTCGTTAATATATAATCATGATTCCCTTCCTCATTTCCCTTATCATTTGCTCTGTTTATTTCTTCTCACCACAAAAAGGAGTCCCAAATTCAACAATTTTAGCATTGAAAGGTTCTCAAAACCATCCAGATTTTCTGTAATTCTCAGTTTTTTTGTTTTTTGTTTTTCCCAAAGAATTTTTGTGAATGGGATCTCTTTCCCTCTCTGTACTCTGAGAAGTTTCAAGGGGTTTGGAAACCCCTGAAGTTATATACATGTTTCTGGGAAAATTGTCAATGACTAAACTGATGATCAGAATAGCTTCTTGACTTTATCACTTGAAGACTATATGATCAGTATGATTTGAAAAATGACTAATATGCATATTTGCAGTCATCACAACTGAAGACAACGAGGCATGTAGACTATCTGATTAAGCAATTCCATTTTGGAGAATGTCTATATACATAGCATTGTTAGTAAACAGCAAGTCCCCACAGAACACTTATTTCGCCAAATATACTCTATGAAACCCTCGTGTTTCTTAAGATGTTTTACAAATTCTACACATACCTCCATACACACTCAGATACCCACGTATATAGACACATAACAGAATCACAGGAGGAATTTTCTACTATAGTCTCCTCTCAGAAATTTACAACCAAAGTCTCAGATGCCTCCTGCAGTAGAAACCAATTAACTGTTTAATTTAGCATTCTCCAAAAGTATTTGATCTATAAAGTATTTTTGTGTGAAATAATTTGAAAAATTCTTTCAGCTAGAATAATTATATTTAAAGATTTGTGATACATATTTTAATATGTATATTATTTACAAGTTAGAATATTTCAAAAATTTTGTTTGCTATTGTCACACTGGTAATACTTGAAAAAGGCACAGGGGAATGCAGACCTCGCTACAATTGTTCAAGTGAAAGGTACCTGTGAATATATGAGCAAGAGGGAAGTGGCGTTTCCATTTCCCTTTACCTATATTTAATTGCTGACTAGGCAGAAGTGGGCACTTTTCAAAAACGCTGCTGTATGCGACAGCTGTGCATTCATTTTAATTAAATCATTTTTAAAAAGAGTCCTTAGAAAAATCACATAACGCCCTCTTGAGTACTTTCTATAGATCGGGTCCATTGTGATGAATGGTGTGCTCACATATTCACTTCCTCTTTATCTCTTTTTCAGGCTAACAAAATTCATTCATCAGCACAAAAATTTGTAGGAAAGCAAACCAGGCTGAAAAAAAAAATGAAGTTTTATCATCTTTACATTATTTCTAGATGTTGGGGGAGGTTTTTTCCCCTCAGCATCTTTTCATTGCCTTTTTTTTTTTGCATCTGTCTACCGAGAAGGATTTTAGAAAGGCTAAGCAGCATCATAAAACCTTATTGTTTGAAGCGCTCCTTCTGGCTTCCCAAGGCTCGAGAATCTCCCAGGCAGAGTGACTGTGAGGGAAGGCCTCCCTCCACACCCTCCTTCGAATCTGTTCCATTTGAATAGGTAATCATTCAGCTGTAGCCAGCAGCCGCTGCCTAATGTGGTCTCTAAACCGAATGCAGATTCCTCAGGGACTTAACAAAGTCATTTCAGAATCCGTGTTGGTGGAGCATGTGAGCTGCTGGAAGAGTGAAGTGCGTACTGAGGCAGCGCACCACCTCTCCCTTCCCCATGCGGATGCCCCTAAGTACTGCCAGTACTTTAGTATTCAGGTGAAGCTGGCTTTGTTCATCTTGGCTCTCAGCATCATCTCACAGAGGGTGAAAGCAGGCCACAACTGCGCCCCTCCTTCTCTCTTGTGTGCCAAAGAGCATCTAGTACAACGATATGCTGGCTTTTGTCATCATTTTTTTCAAATAAGTCTTTGGTGGAACATCAGCTGATTACAAACAGAACTGCCCTGATGGAAGAAAGGCTTGGACACGGAAGCCAACCTACTTCCCTTTCCATGTATAGCCCTGCTGAAGGCAACTTCATGAAATTCCAAGCATCTGAGAAAGAAAACATTTTTGAAAGTAGGCACCTAGAAAATTTCACCTGAAAACACAATTCCATTATGTTCTTTTATATATAAAGTTGTATTCTCAGGGAATATAGCAGGACAAAACTTAATGTGAAATGTTAAAGTATTGTTTTGACTGAATCAACTTTGTGACACTTCTTTTACAAAAGTAGGCTGAATCTTCTAAGAATCTAGAACCCAGAAACCAATGGAATATGTTTTAAATGAGTGTCCTTCAGATTATATATTTTTCTTCAGTTCCTTGTGACACTATAAATTTGCACTATTGCTGAAGCATACCAGGTAATATCAAGACCTTGTTCACTTTTGTGTCACGTGCTTTCCCTTTTTTTTTTTTTAAGTTTATTTATTTTAAGAGAAAGAGAGTGAGTACCCATGGGGGAGTGGCAGAGAGAGAGGGAAGAGAAGAAGACAGCCTCTGGACTGTGAGTGCAGAGCCTGACACAGGAGCCTGGACTCATGAACCAAGAGATCGTGACCTGAACTGAGCCCAAGAGTCGGATGCCTAACTGACCAAGCCATCCAGGTGCCCCTGTACTTTCCCATGAACTGGAAGACTTTAAACTTCTTCTTCAGTTGGTAAACAATGGCTTATCCTCAAGTCCTAACCTAAGTTTAATCTAGCTAATACATGACAAAGATAAAAGACTGCACGCAAAAAGACACCTGCTATCACGAACCACAGTATTGGTCTCCTTTCCAGTCACTGATAAGCGGTGGATTTCTTACTTTACTATGACTAACTTTGCATATATGTTTAGTAACCTTCATAATAGCCGCAAGTGGCTGCATACTGGGATTCACATTAAATGATACATATTGGTTGCCAAAATGAGCAGACAGCCTGAGGTTTCATAAGAGAAAAGAAGAAATAGAACTGGCTATATAAAAGCGTACCTGTGTAGTCCTGTTTTTCAGGTGAAGACATACATGTGTATCAGGTATCAAAAAGCCACAGCTATGGAAAGGAAATACATGATGGGCAGTAAAATCATTTTTAATAACTATGAATCAGAACACTGTAAGTAAATTTAAAGTGCAGCTACATTTGTTATAGGATTTCCTCTATCATTTTAAAGTCATTATTATATGAAACATTGAGTCTTTATACTAGATGAAGACTCTCCTGCCACAGAAACTTACGAAACCCATTATTATTAGCAATGCTTGCATTAGATTGCTCCATGTTTTAATTAATTATCTATATAATAAATAAGTTATTATGAAATCCTGCCTGATTTCTCTCTGAAAATCCTCTGAAGGGCAGACTTTCAGACTTCTTAATTTCAATCCAAAGGGCACTACTGATTAAGATCAAGCAAAGACCACAAAGTAGCAAAAGAAGCATGAATATGGTGAAATTTAAAATTGTCTGTTGAGGTGCCTGGGTGGCGCAGTCAATTAAGTGTCTGACTTTGGCTCCGGTCATGATCTCAGGGTTTGTGGGTTCGAGCCCTGCATCAGGCTCTGTGTTGACAGCTAGCTCAGAGCCTGGAGCCTGTCTTCAGATTCTGTGTCTCCCTCTGTCTCTCCCTCTCCCCTGCTCACCCTCTCTCTCTCTCTCCCTCTCTCTCAAAAATAAATAAAACATTACAGAGATTTTTAAATAAAATAAAAAATAAAATTGTCAGCACATGTTCACATCCTCTGTGTTGTCTCTGGTCCACTGATGTTGGGTTTAGCTGTAGGACTTGCAGAACATCATATGACAGATGGACGAGCTTCTACTTTAAAGCAAAGACTACAGGGGCATGGCAAGTTTCTGCCAACTCTCCTCTTCTGCTTTCCATCTTTCCATCAACAGGAGATCATATTCCAGACAGTCACAACCTCTGCTTCCCATAATGAGAAGACATCTGAAGAAGACTGAAAAGTAATAGCCTATGGCAGAAACTCAGCAAACAGCCACAGCCACTGATAAGCGCTGCATGAGACATAAACAGACCGGTCTGCTTAGCAGAGTGGGTAACGCATACTAAGAACTCCAGAAACATCAGATACCGTTGTCATTCGACCATTATTAGAGAAATAATCCAAAAATGTAAAAAAGGAAGATCCACATTATATAAATTACTGTGGTATAGTATGAACCAATGAGAGAACAGAAACCCAGAATAAGACTTTATTACAAATAAACCTTAAATATTTGATGAATGCCATAAAACAAAAGTATTTGAAAGAATATACATTAAAACAGTAGAGACTTCTTTGCTTTAAAAACAGCAACATAAAAAAAGCAAAAACAAAAAAGGTAACATTTCTAGTGAGCATATATTAAGATATTTATCATGACATATCATGTATTTATCATATATTTATCTTGACAGTAAGAAATTGGTAAAAACTACATATAAAGCAATTTGTTGATAGGCATCAGCAATCTATTCATTCAAGAATGTCTACAATGTGAATAACATTTGCATAATTTCAAAAAGGGATATATTTCTTTTAACGGCACTTTTAATAACAAAATGCATAAAAATGGTCTAAAATAGGGTGATGTTTCAGTAAATCTGTATTTTGACAATTATTTTATCAATAAAATAGATTTTCTAAAACTATCACTCAGAGCGCCTGGGTGGCTCAGTCAGATAAGTGTCCAACTTTGGCTCGGGTCATGATCTCACAGTTCATGAGTTCGAGCCCCACATTAGGCTCTGTGCTGACAGCCCAGACGCTGGAGCCTACATCATCAGATTCTGTGTTTCCCTCTCTTTTTGTCCTTCCCCTGCTGACACTGTCTCTGTCTCTATCTCTCAGAAATACATAAACAATTACGGAAGGCACTTGTTGGGAATGAGCACTGGGTGTTGTATGTAAGCAATGAACCAAGGGAATCTAACCCCAAAACCAAGAGCACACAGTACATACTGTATGTTAGCCAATTCGACAAAAAATTATATTTAAAAATAATAAACATTAAAAAATAGAAATAGAAATCACTTATAATGGCCACAAAAATCCAGGATATGAAGCTGACCATAATGTGTAATCTAAATTTTGTGAAACTTTTGACAGATAATAGCCATGGATATGATACAGACACATTGTAACAACTGGACCCCCAAAATTACAGTGTGATTAAGAACTTCTGAGTGGTAAAGTTCATATATTCTTTATATTTTAAATTAACTCTACTTAGTTTATATAGTAAGAAAAAGCATATTAAATAAAAGGGATAATCTTATGCTTTTAATAGTACTATATATTTCTATCAAAAATAGAAACTACTAAGATATTATAGTAAGAGTAACTATTAAGAAATTAGTGAGTCAAACTTAATGACTTTTACTAAATATTCTTACCTCAGATTACAATTTCAACTTTATATACACCTATTTGAAAGTTGTATCACTGTACTGCTTTGTCTCTGATCTTTTATTCAGTAACTGCTTAATATTCAGAATTTATAGTTTTGCGGGACACAGATCTTTACATATTAATAGGAAAGAAAATGCAGTTGAAATCAGAATACTTGAATTTGTAATTGGTCTTACTCGATACTTTAATCATGGGTACTTTCTATGCTAAGTCATTCTTAAAGCAAAAATACCTTGTAGCTCATTTTTTTCCCAATAAATAACAAATTATTTCTTAAGACTTTCAAGATGATTAAAGATTGCTCAGTGTTTCCAGGATTATAGAACATCATCTGAAAATCATTGCAGCCATCTGTTCCCAATCACGAGAGATGTGTGAGAACAGTTAGTAAAGATACATTGAATACCCCACGCTGAAACATGGAAATACCTCTACATAAGGACAGCTTATTTCATTGATCTGAAAACCATTCTACTTTTATCTACAATATATCCAACCTGTCCCTGTGTCAATTTATTCTGGCTAAGTTGGGCTGTGATAACATATAGCCCCTCAATCATTTGCTTCTTTATCTGGACTGTCAAGGAAGACTTTTTACAGGATGGGAGTATGAATGCTAAGTGGCCAGGCGTGTGGACATCTGGGAGGAGAGTACATAGAAAAGGGTGCGCCATGGACAAAGGCCCTGGATGGGAAAACAAGCAAATAAACACTTTGAGTTCTTGCAGAAGAGAGAAAAGGCCACTGTTACTAGAATACTGTGTGCTGAAGTCTGCAGTTATGAGTTAAGAGAGATGCAGATTTTATAGCTTCACAGGCCAAGAGGTTTGAATTTTATTCTTAGTGGAATTGGAAATCACCTGACTCTTTGAAACCCGATGACAGCATGATTGGATTTAAAAAATGGTCATACAGGATGCTATGTGGAGGAAGAATTGTGGGGGGAGGGCAAAAACAAAAGGAAGGACGTTACTATGTTTTTATGCAGGAGAAATGCAATGGGGTTTTGGATTAGCTGTGGAGATGAAAAAATTGAGTAGATTCAACACATTTAAAGGTGGAATGGTTGAACTACCTGAGAGAATGGGAAGGACAAGAGACATGCAGGCTTCTAAGGTTCCGGGTTTTAACACATGGGGGGGGGGGGCGGGGCAATGACATCTTGCAGCTTTTCCTACTAAAACAAAATAAATGGGAAAGTTTACATAATTATCCAGGGATGTTAAGTAAAAAGAGCACTTCTAATCAAAATAAAGCATGATATATCCTATGATTATTCACTTCCCTATCTGGTTTTGCCTTTTTGTATGTAAAATTTAAATCCACTTTAGCTCACCAAATTTCCGATTGGTGAAGTTTAGTTTTCTGATTTCAGAAACAAACTGGTACTCAAGACAGGTAAAACTGTATATCTTTAATGAACACTACATTCAATGTTAATATATGTACCCCAAACCCAAGAAGCTAATGCTTTTGCCATTTATTTCTAAGGAGTAAACGGTATGCATTTATTTAATAGATTATTTATTGAAAGCACTGTATATGCTAAGAATACAGCAGTGCAGCAAAATTAAAGCCCATACATGGACTTTATGTTGGGGGAGTCAGACAATATTTAACTAACTCAATAAAGCAATATGGAGGTTAATGTATCCCAGTAACAATTCTTCTTTCTAAATTTTACACCTTCTACATATGCCCCTCATTTAAATCATTTATAGGTTTTCTAAATACATCTGTTTTTTCTACTCCATCTTTATGATCTGTATATTAGATATTAGGTTATAGTAAAAATGAAGAAGGGGTAAAATTAGTAAAACATTTTAACATGATCACACTTCCTCATATGGAGAAATCTTTGGCCCTGGCTGACAAGACTGAATCTATTAGCATGAGAAAATTCTCTGTTTGACAAGTCATACTACCTAACAATTACTGTAACAGCCCTGGAAGAAATGAAATAGAAAGAAATATGAAAGAAAAAAATGTTTATCTCCTAAAATAAATAATTGACATATATATATTAGCACTCATCTAAAAAAGTTACACTGCAGCAAATTAAATGGAATAATACACCCAACAAGTCACTTAAGCATTTTGGAAATCAGAATCTTTTAAATATTGTTTTTTTTCCATTTAAAATTTCCTTGAAGTAAAAATACAATTTCTCTTATGTAACATAATGATATTTTTCCCTGCCAGCAATTTTATTAATAAGAACTCCTGTTTTAACCAGAAACAGTTTTGGAGAACTAAGCCCCCTTACCCAGCGCGCATGCGCGCGCGTGTGCAAACACACACACACACACACACACACACACACACACACACGCCACTGTAATTACCTCTGTTTGGTACTAAATCAAATTAGCATTTGATTAACACTTTATTTCCTGGCCCCATTTAAAATATGAGGCAATACCTCATGAAGGCAGTACCTTTCTCCATGTTTATTCCCTAGGAACCTACGTGGTATATTTTTCTCCTTCAATCCCTCCTATGTTTTTCTCATTCTCTATACAATGTTGAGGATCTGCTCACTCCTATATTTAGATATTCACTAGTTAATTAAAGAGTCTCCTGAATCTAAAACTTTTCCTCGAAATCTGACTGAAGTGAGCAAGAACCTGAGTTGTCTAATATATAAAGATAATATACCCAACAAGTCACTTGCAGATTGCAGTAGTAACAGACAATCTCATATGTTTCTTTAATATTACCATTCTCTATGTATTCATCAATAAGCTATTATAAAAAGTTGAAGACAGGAAGATTCGGGTTTTCTGTTTCTCTTGGTGGGTAAAATTTTATTTTCTCCTACTAGATTATACAACATAGTCAAATTCATCTCCATAAGGACACAAATCAATTTCCCTTCCTCTTTCTCTTTCTCTCAATTTTATTTTGGAACAACATCTCATGAATTAAAGGGTTAATATGTCTACATTTGGTTAAGAAATTTCAATAAGATATGGAATAAAAGTTACTGAGCACTTTTATGGGTGAGATTCTTTGCATATGTAACTTCATTTAATAACTGGAAAAACTTTACGAGTCAGTTATCTGCACTGTCTTAAGAAGAAACTGAGATGCAGAGAGTTTAACGCATTTGTTCAATATCATATTCCAGGTAATGAGAATATATCACAGATCCATTTGTCTATACTGGTATGTCCTTTGTTCTTATTCATAATTCTGCCCCATAATAGCTTTGTTATTAAGCTTTACTATTTAATGTCCTCAAAACTGGGACTTAGGAACTTATTTATCCCTCTTCCTGGAACACTCTTGCCCAAACTTTCGAGTACCTCTCTTTTATTATTTTGGTCATACTTCAATAAGGCCTTAGAGGCCTTTTCCACCTAACTCATCTAACTTAGGTTGGACACCTTCTACGTGATGCCCCTTTTCTCCAACCCACCACCCCAGCTTTACCGAGAAAAAATTAACATGTTATTGTATAAGTCTAAAATGTATAACACAATGACTTGATTAAGTATATATTGTGAAGTATTTCCCTCAATAGTTTAGTTAACATTCATTACTACACATAGTTAAAAATGTTTTTAGGAGTGCCTGGGTGGTTCAGTTGGTTAACTATCCAACTTCGACTCAGGTCATGATCTCACAGTTTGTGAGTTCAAGTCCCACATTGGGCTCTGTGCTGACAGCTCAGCACTGGAGGCTGCTTAAGATTCTGTGTCTTCCCCTCTCTCTGCCCTTCCCTTGTTCATGCTCTGTCTCTGTCTCTCAATAATAAATAAAAATGTCAAAAAATGCTTTTAATGTCTTAACTTTTATTTTATTTTATTTGAGAGAGAGAGTGAGAGAGAGAGAGAGGCAAGCACATGAGCAGGGGAGAGGAGAAGAGAGAGATCTTAAGCAGGCTGCATGCTCAGTGCAGAGCCTGATGTGGGGCTCAATCCCACAATCCTGGGATCATGATCTCAGTCAAAATTAAGAGTCAGCTGCTCAACCAACTGAGCCACCCAGGAGCCCCTCTTGTGATGAGAACTTTTAAGATCTACTCTTAGTGTTTGAGCAACTTTCAAATATATAATACAGTATTTTTTACTAATGTGGCCATACTGTACATTATATCCCCTAGAACTTATTTACCTTATAACTTTACTGTATAGCTTTACCTTATAAAGTTTCTACTTTTTGATCACCTTCACCCATTTCCCCAACCCCTAACTTAACACCTCTGACAACCACCAACCTATTTTATGAGTTAGGTTTTATAAGATTCCATATATAAGTGAAATCACACAGTATTTATCTTGTCTAACTTATTTCTCTTAGCATAATACCCTCAAGGTTCACCGATTTTGTCACAAATGGCAGGATTTCCTTCTTTTTTATGGATGAATAATATATTCCATATATATAAATAAAAATTATATAAACATATCTCTGTACCATATATATATACATATGTTAATGTCATATTATATATACAAGTAGATATCACATTTTCTTTATTCATTTATGTATAGACTTTTAGGCTGCTTCCATTTCTATTATAAATAATGCTGCAATGAATATGAAGGTACAGATATTTGAGGTAGTGATTTTGTTTCCTTTGGATATATATCAGTGGAATTGCTAGATCATATGGTAGTTGCATTTCAAATATTTGATGAATGTCCAATCGTTTTCCATAGTGGCTGCTTCAATTTACATTCTCACCAACAGTACACAGGGTTCTCTTTTCTCCACATCTTCGCCAACACTTCCCTCTTATCTTTCTGATATTAATCACCCTAACAGGTTTGAAGTGATATCTCACTGTGGCTTTGATTTACATTTCCCTGATGATTACTGAAGTTGAGCACTTCTTCATGTACCTATCGAACATCTGACTATCTTGTTTACAAACATGTCCATTTAGGTCCTTTGCCCACTCTTTAATTAGATTGCTTTTGCTATTGTTATTGAGCTGTAAGAGTTCTTAAAATATTTCGGATATTAACCCCTTACCAGATATGTGATTTGCCAACATTTTCTCCCATTCCACAGGTTGCTTTTCATTTTGTTGATCATTTATTTTGTTGTGCAGAAGCTTTTTACTCTGATGTAATCTCACTTGTTTATTTTTGCATTTGTTGCTGGTGCTTTGTCATTTCCAAAAAGTCATTGCCAAGACCAATATAAATGAACTTTTTCCCTGTCTTTTTTTCCTAGGAGGTTAAGTATTTCAAGTTTTACATTTAAGTCTTTAATCCATTTTGAGTTAATATTTGTCAATGGTGTAAGATAGGGGTCTAGTTTCATTCCTTTGCAGTTAGTTTTCCAGTTTTCCCAGCACCATTTATTGAAGAGAAGATGGGCTCTTTGCCCATCATATATGCTTGGCTCCTCTGTCATAAATTAATTGACCATAAATGCATTGGTTTATTTCTGAGCTCTCTATTCTCTTCTGTTGATCTATATGTCTGATTTTAAGCCAGTATTATACTGCTTGGGATTACCATAGCTTTGTAATATAGTTTGAAATAAGGGAGAATAATGCCTCCAGCTTTTTTTTTCTTTCTCCGGATTGTTTTGGCTATTTGCAGCTGTTGTTCCATAAGAATTTAGGATTGCTTTGTCTATTTCTGTAAAAACAAACAAACAAAAATCCATTGGAATCTTGTCAGAGGTTGCATTGAATCTATAGATGGCTTTTGGTAATATGAACATTTTAACATCAGTTCTTCCAATCCATGAACATGGGTATCTTTCCACTTATTTCTGTCTTCTTCAATTCTTTCATCAATGTTTTAAATCTTTCAGTGTATAAATCTTTCATTTTCTTGGTTAAATTTATTTCTAAGTATTTCAGTGTATTTGATGCTATTGTAAATGAGATTGTCTTATCTCTCCTTCAAATTATTGGTATTTAATGTATAGAAATGTTACTAATTTTTGCAAGTAGATTTTGTGTCCCAGTATCTACACTGAAGTCATTGACAAGATCTAAAACTATTTTGGTAGAGTTTTAAGGATTTTCCATACATAAAATAATGTCATCTGCAAACAGTAAATCTTACTTGTTCATTTCCAATTCTGATATATTTTATTCCTTTGCTTGCATAATTACTCTGGCTAGCACTTCCAGTCCTATGATGATTAAATAGTAAGAATGAGCACCCTTGTCTTGTTTCTGATCTTAGAGGAAAAGCTTTGACCTTTCATTATGAAGTATGATGTTAGCTGTGGTCTTGTTATATACGGTCTTTATTATGTTAAGGTATGTTACCTCTCAGTTTTTTTGATAGTTTTTATCATGAATGGATGTTGAATTTTGTCAATTGGCTTTTTTTCCATCAAGAGATGATTATATGATTTTTATCTTCTATTCTATTAATATATCACATTTATTGACTATGTCTGTTGAAACAGCTTTGCATGCCCGTGATGAATCCCACTTGATCATGGTGTATGACCTTTTCAATGTGTTGCTGAATTTTGTTTGCTAGTATTGTTGTTGAGAATTTCTGCATATATATTGGCCAGGAATGTTTGCCTATAGCTCTCCTATCTTGTAGTGTATTTATCTGGCTTTGATATGAAAGTAATCCTGGTCTGATATGAATGTTCCTTCCTCTTCGATATTTTGGGAAGAGTTTGAAAAGAATTGTCATTAATTCTTCTTTAAATGTCTGGTATAATTCACTGGTGTAATCATCTGGTTCTAAACTTTTCTTCATTGAGAGGTTCTTGATTACTTATTCAATCTCCTTACTCATTATTAGTCTTTTGAATTTTATATTTTTTTATGATAAGTCTTGGTAGGTTATATGTTTCTAGGAATTTGTCTATTTCTTCTATGTCATTAAACTGTTGGTATATAGTAGTCCATAGGAATCTCTTCTGAGTCTTTGAATATGTGTGGTATTAGTTGTAATGTCTCTACTTGCATTTATGATTTCGGTACTCTCTCTTTTTCTTTGTTAGTCTTACTACAGGTTTGCCAATTACGTTTATTTTTTCAAAGAACCAACTCAATTTTATAAATCTTTCCTATTGTTTTTTTGTTCTCTATTTTATTTATTATTGCCCTAATCTATTATTTCCTTCCTTCTGCTAACTTGGGCTTAGTTCACTCTTTTTCTATTTCCTTAAGATATGAGATTAGGTCATTTATTTGAGATCTTTTTTTTCATTAGGGTATATATTCATTGCTAGAATCTATTCCTCTTAGAACTGCTTTTGCCATTATCTTTAAGTTTGGGTGTGTTGTGTTTCAATTTTAGTTTGTCTCAAGATGTTTTTCCCCTTTTGCTTTTTTCTTTGATCCTTTAAGAGTGCATTGCTTAATTTTCATGTATTTGTGAATTTTCCAGGTTTATTCCAGTTATTAATTTCTACCTTCCCACCACTGTGGTTAGAGAAGATATTTGATATAATTTCTAAGTTTTTGAATTTGTTAAGACCTATTTTGTGTCCTAACATATGACCTATTGTAGAAAATGTTTCACATGCATTTGAGAATAATGTTCATTCTTCGGCTGTTGGGTGAAATATTCTGTATATATCTATTAGGTTCATCTGGTCTATTCTTTCTTATTGATTCTCTGTCTAAATGATCTATCCATTGTTGAGAATAGGGTGTTAACTGTCCAACTTTTATTGCTGTTTATTTTTCCTTATTTACTTTATTATTAGGTACTCTGATGTTGAGTGCATACTTAGAATTGTATCTTCCTGATGGGTTGACTCCTTTATCATTACACAATGACCTTTGTCCCTTTTGAGCATTTTTCTACTACAGTCTATGTCATCTAAGTATAGCTACTCCTGATTTCTTTTGGTTACCAAAAGAGCTGTATTAGTTTCTTTTGTTAGTGTCATGTCTATTTGATTCTTTGTGATCCTTAAATTCTTGCATTGGTATTTGTACATCTGAGTAAACTGTCTCTTCCTCCAGACTCTAGTTCAGCTTCATGTTCTGGATGGGTCAGCTAGTAACATCCTTGGGAAGTTGGGGCCTGCTATCAGTGTCTCTATTTGGGTTAGGCCACTGCTCATACTCTATGATTAACGGATGTGCGACTGGCTGGAGACAGTGGGGAAGAATATCTGGTTTGATTCCTTGCTCAGGTGCCACCGTGTGATGGGCTCTCATCACATGCTCTGGTCAGGCTTTTCAACCAGATGGGATGGGATGATGTATTCAGCAGTTGGGCAGGGCTACAAATTGCTTCCCTGTCCAGGTGGGGCCATAGAAAGGGCTACACAGCCATCATGGTTCAATGGCTGGGACCCAAATGTAGCAGAACTGTCCACCCTACTCTCTGGCCAGTAGGTAAAGCACACAAGTAAAGCTATATCCTACAACAGCTGCTGTGATTTTAATTCAACTTGAAAATTCTTAACTGAGGCAAGATAATTCTTACTAGCTATATATTATAGGTCCATGATTTTCAATCTCTTATTTATCTGAAGGTTTTAATCAATTGTATGAGGCATTCTAACACAGGATCTAATGCAGATGCAAGAATTATTGTCACTGATGCTTTTACTGCTTATTTCTTGGGGTGCCTGGGTGGCTCAGTTGGTTAAGCCTCTGATTTCAGCTCAGGTCATAATCTCACAGTTTGTGAGTTCGAGCCCCACATTGAGTTCTGTGTTGACAGCTCAGAACCTGGAGCCTGCTTCGAATCCTGTGTTTCCAGTTCTTTCTGCCCCTCCCCACTCATGCTCTGTCTCTCTCTGTCTCAAAAATAAATAAACATCAAAAAATATTTTTTTAAAGACTGGCTTATTTCAGCAGGCAGCAGAACAAACAAACTGGGATGGAAGAGTATAGGCCACAAATGTATGTAATAATATACGTTAGCTCTTTGATTTATTTGAAAAAATATTTTAATATTTATTTTTGAGAGCGAGAGAGCACATGCACAAGAGTAGGGGAGGTTCAGAGATAGAGGGAGACAGGGGATCTGAAGCAGACTCTGTGCTGGCAGCAAAAAACCGGATGCAGGGCTCAAACTCATGAACTGCAAGATCATGACCTGAGCCGAAGTCAGATGCTTAAAAATGAGCCACCCAAGCACCCTGCTCTTTTTTATTTTTTATTATTTTTTAAAATAAAAGATATATTTTTAATGTTTTGTTTTCCCAACTGTTTGTCTAATTAAAATAGTACCCGGGGGTGCCTGGATGGCTCAGTTGCTTAAGCAGTAAACTCGATTTTGGCTCAGGTCAAGATCTCACAGTTCATGAATTTGAGCCCTACGTTGGGCTCTGCACTGGGACTCTGCTTGGGACTCTCTCTTTCTCTCTCTCTCTGTACCCCCCTGCTTGTGCTTGCTCTCTCTCAAAATAAATAAACATTAAAAATATATATTAAAATTATAACTATAAAAATTACATTATAATGAGACAATTTCTTAAAGAGTTAAATTCAGCCATGAAGTTAGATTGGAGATACCATTTACCTATATCCGGATAATTCACTTAATCCCATCTTTTTTTTTTTTCCTATCATCAAGGTTTCGCATGTATAAACTGAACCTTGCTCATTTCATTCTGGTTATGCCTATATCATATGATTAAGTTGGTCACAGCATGATTAATTTGGATATTTCAGTCACATTAACAAATTATTAATAAAGTTAATAAAATAATACTATTATTTGAATATTTTATCTAAATATTATCTATCTATCTATTCAAAGTGAGTATATTTATGTCCTCAATTGAACATCCTGTTATTTTTATTTCCTTCCTTTGGGAAAACTTCTATGACATACAGTGTTCTCTGAGTGATTTTCAAGGGCCAAGATACTAGATAGGCTGTACATGTGGAACTTTAAATAACATCCATTGATAGCACCAAGGTAGAAAGATGGATTGGGAAAAAGGTATCCACACCCTCAGTAAATGTTGGGGAATAATTATGAGGTCCTCTGATAATATATGTGAAAGGTAAAGTATGCCATAGCTGCACAAAAGTGGCAGGAATGAACTAGAAGAACGCCATACATCCTCCTGATTAAGTGCTACACAGAAATAAAAGAGTGAACCACCTCCACTTGAGCAGGATGGAAGAGGAGGCTCAAAGTTAATTTCTCCTGCTGCGATTTGTATTTCCATTTTCCCTCTTGCCTTTTACAAAACAGAATTTGTGTTTTCAAAAGTAATATAAAATCATTTACTGACTATAAGTCATCTGAAACCTTACCACAGTCATAGAAGAAATGCTATTACTATTATTACTTAATGCAAACAATTAAGATGCATGTTATTTAATTCTTGCCATAAGCCTGGAGAAAGGCACAGTTCTTATTTCATTGTATGAATCAGGAAGTTAATGTTGAGAGTGGTAAAGTGATTTGTCCAAAGTTAGTTACAGACTTGGCTGAGATATGAATCCAGGTCTATTTGTATCTATATTTGTTACTTAGTCAATTAGTTTGATTTCAAGAATGGTCAAGGATACTAACATTTCCTGAAGAAAAAAAACAATTAAGAAATATTGCCTTAAATTTTACACAGTAAAATTAACACTAAAAATTATACATGTAAAATACAAAATGTGGGGGCTGCTGTTGACTCAGTCAGTTGTACACCCAACTCTCGGTTTTGGCTCTGGTTACGATCCCATGGTTTGTGGGACTGGGTCTGGCATGGTTTGTGGGATGATCCCCATGGTTTGTGGGACCGAGTCTGTCA
Organism: Helogale parvula; assembly: GCA_004023845.1. NCBI lineage: Eukaryota > Metazoa > Chordata > Mammalia > Carnivora > Herpestidae > Helogale > Helogale parvula. The sequence goes on along the minus strand of PJEM01003566.1, from coordinate 75,373 downwards.
GTGCAGAGCCTGCTTGAGATTTCCTCTTTCCCTCTCTCTGCCCCACCCCTACTCTTGCTCATGCCCTATCTCTCTTAAAACAAATAAAAGAACTTAGAAAAAATATTAAAAATGTGAAGAAATTAATTTTTTTCTACAAAAAAGTTGGAAAATTTCATAGGATACACTTGATCGAGATGATTTGAATCTAATCCTAATTTCACCACTAATTAGTTGTATCATTTTAGATAAGTCACTTAATTTCCCTGGGTCTCAATTTCCTCATTCATAAACTAAATATATTTTCTTAGGATATCTCCAAAGACCCTTCTAGCTCTCAAATTATTAGATCTCTAGAAATGTTTGTTGTCCAATTTATATTCAGACTAAGAAAAAAATCTGTGTAAAAGCATTATTTATTATCTAGCTTAATGTTTATTTTAAAATAATTTGTATAAAATTTGTCTTAAAAAGAATGACTTTGCAGTTATGGAAATAATTAGAAATAAATCTATATGAAGTTTTACTATTTATGAAAACTAAGACATTTAACTTCTAACATCTTAAAATTATTTTTCACAACACGTTTCACCTTGTAGCTATTGACAAAAAGATTTCTACCTCAGCATGACAAACAGAATGCCATTTTAGCATCTGCTGCATAGGCTGAAAGAATGTTATGTAATTACTTTATAAAACCATATAGGCTTACTTTTAAAGAATACCAGAAAGAACATCCTAAAAACCAAGAAACTGAAATGGCTTATAATTCAACAGAGGTTATCTTTTGAAAATTTGGAACCGTTCATCTATCTGCTTTTTTCCAAAGAGAGTTACATAAAACTTCGGCTACAAGGGTGTACAGCTGAGCCTTATCCCTAATATTTGGAGTTTTAGTGCAAACAAAGAGCTCCTCAAGGCTAGGTAACAAATTATAGAGACGGAATTAAAATATATCTTAGATTAGTAATTTAGGGCCTTGTCCCTTCTAACTTAATTTTAACGTGTCTTACAAAATATCCCAATATACACTTAATAAAGTTACACATAAGTAAAAAGTAGCCTGATATGATTATGATTATGTTGTTTTGTAGCTTAGCTGTGGGGTTGAATCATTTTAGATTTTTTTTAATGTTTGTTTGTTTGTTTGTTTAGAGACATACAGAGTGTGAGCAGGAGAGGGTCAGAGATAGAGGGAGTCACAGAATCCAAAGCAGGCTCCAGGCTCTGAGCTGTCAGTACAGAGGCCGATGTAGGGCTTGAACCCACGAACTGTGAGATCCTGGCCTGAGCTGAATTCGGCTGCCTAACCAACTGAACCACCTGGGCGCCCCATGGATCATTTTATTTAGATTAAAAAATGCTAACTGCTGGAAGCATGATGGTGGTAGACTGGCTATAGAAGAAAGGCTCCCCAGGTCATAGTCTGAATATTTTTCAATTTGTCTTCTATGACTGTCAGTGATTCTTCAGATCATATAGTAATTCCCTTTCTTTTAGTTTTTCAAAGGTTTTGCATAGTCAACTTTAAAAAAAAGGTTCTTATAGTTTAACCGCAGTTCCTACAGACAAAGCCCCTTTCCTCTGTCTCCCAAAAAGTATGTGCAGAGTTCCTCCAGAGGTAAAGACAATCTCCTCTGCCACTGGCTCTAAACAGGAAGAGATGATATGCAGAGTTTGAAGATATTCCTAAACTTTTTCCAGTCCATCAAGAGTATTCGAGGATGAGAAAGTCAGAGAGAAAACACTAAATGTTGTAAGCAGTAGGTTTTGTTCTATACTCGCTCGCTGACACTGGAGCAGATGACAAGACTTGGAAGTTTGGATTTCCATCAGCAAAAAAAATAAATAAATAAAAATAAAAGAATAATAATCCAGACACCCTTTAAACATATAATAAATCCTGGGTATCTGAAACCAAATGTTGAAATTGGTTCTTTTGTCCCGCTGAAACTGCTGAATGGACATTGTGCAAATACAAAAAAAGCCTTGATAGAGTGGAATAGTACCGTAGACAGAAAACTTGTCTCAGATGGCATAATGACAGCTGGAGAAGTTTAGATAAGGAAAAATGAAATCTCAGAATGCTTGTCTTAGAGGTTTGTAGTATGCTGGCATACGCTTCGGTAGAAGCTGTGGGCAACCCTGCCTTAATCCGATTGTTAAAAGGGCTGGTTGAAAACAACATACATAATTTACTTCCTACTATGTTATATAAAAAGGTCTTACTTAAAACTGCAAGACAACAAAGCACAGTTAGATAATACATATTCAGATTTTACAGTTTAGAAAATTAGAGAAGGAAACTATCTACACAGTACTCAAAGAAAATGGCATTTTAGGAAAATGTATGCTGGGCTATTTTAATATTGAGAGAGAGTAACACTTCAAAACAAAATTAAAACTCTGGGGAGTGCCTGGCTGGCTGAGCTGATAGAGCATGGGACTCGAGGGGTCGTGAGTTCAAGGCCCATGTTCGGCTTAGAGCTTACTTAAAAAAAATTAAAACCTGAACAATTCTGCCTACGCTATGTGAAGATATTATTGCAATGCCACTTTTATTGAGGCTTTTCAAAGACAGATATGGATGAGTGCTACTACACTGCCACCTGGTGATTAGGCAGGTGGGAGGGATGTGAATAAAAATGCCTGACAAAATGTCAGTTTATTAATGACTGTTTCATATGCTGAGTTTCTCTAATACATCCAAATTTGCTAGTAACAGGAAGAATGAATGACTCTGGTTGTAAATATTTTATAATACTGTATAGGCTTATATTTGCAGGATTCCAGAAGGAACACCCTCAAAACCAGGAAACTGAAACGCCTTATAATTCAGTAGAGGTTATCTTTTGAAAATTTGGACCCATTCATCTATCCACTTTTTCCAAAGAGTTATACAAAATGTTAACTCCTTTATTTATTTTTTTGTTTGTTTCGGTTGGGTAAAGTAAATGAGCAAACTCTTTGTAGACAGGTTCAAGAGTTAGTGACCTATTCCTGGAAATGGGAGAGGAAAAGAACGACAGGACTTAAATTTTTCTATGTCAAATGATGCCTTTTCTTAGCAATCTTGAGTTGTACTGTCAAACTACTCATTCAATTTAGAGTTACTCATTGATTTTATAATACTGTCTTCTCCTTTTAAAAATGATTCGACCAAGAAAAGAATGGCTTCCAAAGTTTAAAGTTGAATATCAAGAGCAAGAAATGTAAAGATGTGGAGGAAACAAAAAATATTAGCATTTATAAGAAGTTGAATGTTTTATGTTACCTTTTTTTAAACTGTTGAGAAATAGAAGCAATTTTAATAAGCAAATGTAGGCATTGGGGCAACGGAATTGTCAGACAACTCCTTTTCTGGGCAAGCTTGTTTCATTTAGCTAGTCTCACGTATGGAAACGGAATGTGATATTTACATTTATTCCCCTGTTTTCTATGCTCATACCTACTAACATGTAAGAGAACGTATGAAGAACAAATGAATGGAGCAAACTGAGGCAGCACCAACACAACAGAGCCATGCTGCAGTGCGCTAGCTCTTCCTCAGCAGATCAAAAATAATTGCAGAAATTCAAGCACTACAAAATGGGCAGAGTTCCTATGAATGTTTTTATATGCATAGTACATTCTAGGTGATTATGATAAATTATGAGAGACTAGCTAACCACTAATGTGGATTTCCAGGTGATTTGTTTATTTTTAAAAGTGTATTTAGAGAGAGTGGAGTGGAGGGGAAAGAGAGAGAACCCCAAGCAGGCTCCACACAGTCAGTACAGAGCCTAATGCAGGGCTCGAACTCACAAACCAAGAGATCATGACCTGAGCCAAAATGAAGAGTCAGATGCTTAACCAACTGAGCCATCCATGCAGGCACCCTTCCAGATGATTTACATTATTTCTTAGATCCTTCTTCAAATTGTCATATCATCCAAGCTTTTTGTGAAGAGAGAAATTAGTCATTTACTTGAAACCACCTTCAAGTATGCATGACTAAAGAAACCCCACACTGCTGGTGATGCAGGCATACTGAATGGTTTGTCTCATCTACATTCCATTTTGTAGCTTCACTATATTAATTAGAGGCAAAAGATATGCTGGTCACTGGCTATAAAATGCTGGGTGACAAATTGTGAGGGATGGTGGGAGATGGTGATGGAAGTTGTGATGTTTATAGTGCTGTACTCATATCCTGAAAAAAATATTCCATATTTTGCTATACACTCAAATTTCATCTACTCATGGTATTTTTATTCCTCATGTTTTCCTGTTTGTGTATTAACTTATTGACTTGACTCGGGTAAGAATCAAAATTTGAAAGTTAAGGTATTTGAGCAGAAATTTGTTCATTGTACTTCAGTAACGAAAAAAAGGCACCAGGAAAAGCCCAAGAGAAGAGTACTGGATAAAATATTTAAAAACAGAATATTTTCCTTATAATGGAAAATCACACTTAAAATACTGTGGGCGGTTCTAGTCATTGCTCTTTTGAAGGACAATGAGATGGACTACTTTCTCCTCAAACGGGGGCATTCCTCGTCCCACTGTTTCTCCTTTGGGCCCACAGTCACAACACTCAACCAAGAGCACAGTTTCAGCTGAACAATCTGAGAAGCACTAAACAAGTGACCAAGAGGTTAGAAAAGAGGAATCCTTCTATGTTCATGTGTGCATTGTAAACAGGCAGTGAAGTTCATGCTCAGCAGACAGTGGGCACTCATAAATCTTGTTCTGGCTGAAATTTCTGAAAGTGTATTCTCAAACACCAGTTTTTCAGTTTGGAAATATAAAAGGTAAAAATATTTTTTATTTCTATAAAGTCACAAACAGCTACTCATATTTACCAAATTTCAGACTCTGCCTTAAGCATGATGTTTGTGGGCAGAGAGCTTTACAGCATACAAAACACTTTAACATTCTTTATCTTACATTCTTTTCCCAACAAGACTGAATGATACATAGTATTGCTGTAGATTTGAGAAGCAGGATCTTGGGGGATCACACACCTCAAATTAAACTCAGTCATTTTCAAGCACATTGCAACTGAGGGGAGATTGTTTAGACAAAAGCAGTCTTACTTTACATATCATAATTTGAACTCATTACTTTGGAAATTTTTTAAGTACAAAAAGGAATTAATCCAACAAAGTTTTGTAGATAATAGAGCTCTATGATATTTAGAATTAACTAGACTTGTTTAGTTAAAATTCGTTTTGGGATTTAAAATCTGGAGGGCAGATTCCCACATGAAACTATGTTTCTTGATAACATTGACAGTACACCTAATTTTTGCTCTCTAAAAAATTGCAATGCATTATTAGTTTTTCAAAAAAGGGAATATGATTCTAATAAGAGCCATAAACATAATATAAATACTTAAAATTTTTATTTCATGTTTTATGTTTATTTTTTAGAGAGACAGAGTATAAGCCAGGGGAGGGGCAGAGAGAGAGGGGGGGGGGCACAGAATCTGAAGTAGACTCCAGGCTCTGAGCTGTCAGCATAGAGCCCAATATGGAGCTCGAACTCATAGGCCGTGACAACACGTCCTGAGCTGAAGTCAGACGCTCAACCAACAGAGCCACCCAGGTGCCCCAAATACTTTTTAAAAATCATTATTCAAAAACATTTATAATATTTTGAGGAAGAATAATATTGACCCTTCTCTAAAAAAACTGCATTCTCTAAATAAAAAACTATTATCAAATTAAAATTTAATAAATTTTATAATTAAATTTTTAGATATTGGAACACAAGAGGAATTATTTGTTCCATATTATGGTAGGATACAAATCAAGTAAGGGCCACCTGGGTGGCTCAGTCCATTGAGTGTCCAACTTCAGCTCAGGTCATGATCTCACAGTCTATGGGATGGAGCCCTGCACTGGGCTCTGTGCTTGCAGCTCAGAGCCTGGAGCTGCTTGGGATTCTGGGTCTCCCCCTGTCTGTCTGCCCCTCCCGTACCATCGCTCTCGCTTGCTCTCTCTCTCTCTCTCTCTCTCTCAAAAAATAAATATTAAAAAATTAAATAAATTAAGGGGCACCTGAGTGGCTCAGTCAGTTAAGTGTCCAACTTCAGCTCAGGTCATGATGTTGCGGTTCCTGAGTTTGAACCCCAGGTCCAGCTCTGTGCTGACAGCTCAGAGCCTGGAACCTGCTTCAGATTCTGTGTCTCCGTCTCTCTCTGCCCCTTCCTGCTCACATTCTGTCTCTCTCTCTCAAAATGAATAAATATTTTAAAAAATTAAGTAAATTAAAAAACACAAATCAAGGAAAACTTTTCAAAAACACTATCATGTTGGCCCAACTTTGCCTGTAGTATAAAAAACAAAAACAGTTTAATTTTTACTTTACTCTGAATATAGGTACTTTATATTATTTTACACAATGTATACGAGATCTTGAATAGGCAATAAACTAAGGTAAATCACCAACGAAGCAATCTACATTGCTGTTCTGTGTATTCCTCAGCCTCTCTCTCTTTTTTAAATAATAGTTTATTGTCAAATTGGTTTCCATATAACTCCCAGTGCTCCTCCGCCCAAGTGCTCTTTTCCATTACCACCCTCCCTCCCCCACCCCTCCCCCTTCAGCCCTCGGTTCATTTTTAGTATTCAATAGTCTCCCATGGTTTGTGTCCCTCTCTCTCCCCAACTCTCATTCCCCCTTCCCCACCCTATTGCCCTCTGTTAGGTTTCTCCTGTTAGTCCTATGAGTGCAAACATATGGTATCTGTCCTTCTCCGCCTGACTTATTTCGCTTAGCATGATACCCTCAAGGTCCATCCACTTTTTTACAAATGGCCAGATTTCATTCTTTCTCATTGCTATGTAGTACTCCATTGTATATATATATATATACACCACATCTTCTTGATCCACTCATCAGGTGATGGACATTTAGGCTCTCTCCATGATTTGGCTATTGTTGACATTGCTGCTATGAACATTGGGGTACATGTGCTCCTATGCATCAGCATTTCTCTATCTCTTGGGTAAATCCCTAGCAGAGCTATTGCTGGGTCATAGGGGAGTTCTATGGATAGTTTTTTGAGGAAACTCCACACTGTTTTCCAGAGCCCCTCAGCCTCTCTTTTAACTGGTGTGGGCTTTGTTGGTTGTGTTACCACCCCCCAAACAAAAAGAAGAAAAAATGAGTAACTCTTAAATAGGCACAAGTCTCCTGATTCTTTTAATAGGTAAGCTTCTCTATTAAGTTGTGCACATGAAGGAAAACAACTGAACAAAGAATTAAAATGTGTTGTGCAAACTCCTTTTACACAAATTCATTCTCTAATCTTTATTTACAGAAGAAAGAAACCAGAAGATATACACATATTAAAATGACATGGTGGTAACTTACGTAAGCTTTTGTGTTGGATACACTTTTTCTTTTATATATATAGAAAAACTAAAAAAAAAAAATAGTATTTTCTTCCTGGGGGACATACTTTCTTTAACATTAAGGAACTAACTCAAAACCTTTAAAATATATATTTAAATATTGTTTCTTGAAATAGAATAACAAACTATAATGCTAGGATAAAGAAACAATGAATTTTTTCCCGTTTCTTTTCATATCTACAAATGTAAGATAGAATATTAACAATATTTTGTTTTCTCCTCTTTTGTCAATCTAGCTAAAAGTCTGCAAATTTTATCTTTTCAAATAAATAATTTTCATTTTTATTAATTTTTCCCTGTTGTTTTCCTATTTTGTATTGCATTTATCTCCACTCTAATCTTTACTATTTCCTTCCTTCTGGTATTTGTAGGTGTAGATTGCTCTCTTTTTTCTAATTAAAGTATAAAGTTAGGTTATTTATTGGCTATCTTTTTTATTAAGATACAAATTTACTACTATAAATTTTGCTCTAAACACAACCTCACAGCAAACCACAAATTTTAGTATGCTATCTTTTAATTTTTATTCTCCAAGTAATTTTCAAATTACTTTTGCGATTTCCTCTCTGACCAGTTGGTACTGAAGAGTATGATGTTTAATTTCCACATGTTTGTAGATGTTTAAGTTTTCCTTCCCTTTCTGATGCCTAGCTTGATTTATCTTATCCACCTTTATGGTCAGAGAAGGTACTTTGTATAATTTTAATCTTTTCAAATTTATTTAGACTTGTTTTGTAGTCTCACATAGTTTATCCTGGAGAAGGTTCTGTGTGCACTTGGTATATATTGTTCTATTCTTGTTGGGTGCAGTGTTCTGCTAATGTCTGTTAGATGTAGTTGGTTTATTCTTTTCCTTCAGACGTATAGAAATATAATTGACTTTTAACGTGGTGTAAGCCTAAGATGTACAATGCAATGATTTGATATATGTATATATTCTGAAATGATTACCACAATAAGGGAACACATCCATTATCACCTCACAGAGTTAGAATTTTTGTGTGTATCTGTGTGGAACTATTTTTCAACTGCTGTCAATGTTTGTAACATTTTGGAGGCTCTGTTCTTTGGTGTATGTATGTTTATGATTGTTATATCTTCTTGATGATTTAACACTTTCATCAATATTTAATGTCTTTCTTTGTCTCTAAAATATATATACTTTAATATTTATTTATTTTTGAGAGAAAAGAAAGAGGAAGTGAAGAAGAGGCAGAGAGGGAGGGGAACAGAAGATCTGAAGCAGGGTCTGTGAGGACAGCAGAAAAAATAGTGTGGGACTCGAACTCACGAACTCTAAGATCCTGACTTGAGCTGAAGTCAGACAAAACTGACTGAGGCACCCAGGTGCCTCTTTAATATACTTTTAGACTTAAAATCTATTTTGTCCATATTCCTATAACCATTCCAGCTCTCCTTTGTCTACTATCTATATGAATATATTTTTTGCCCCCCCCTTTTTTTAACTTATCTATTTTGAGAGAGTGTGTGTGCTCATGAGTGGGGGAAAGGCAGAGACAGAGAGAGAGAGAGAGAGAGAGAGAGAGAGAGAGAGAGAGAATGAATGAATGAATGAATTCCAAGTGGGCTCTGCACAGAGCCTGGCTCAGGCTTGAACTCAGGAACTTGAAATTATGACCTGAGCCAAAATCAAGAGCCAGATGCACACTGGACTGAACCACCCAGGCACCCTGTCTGCCTTTCATTTTTAATGTACTTTTATATTCGGGTCTACCAGTATGTCAATAGTATATACTTGGATTATAACTTTTTATCCATCCTGCCAATCTCTGCCTTTTGCTTGAAGAACATAATTCATTTACATTTGAAGTAACTGCTTATAAGAAAGAATATATTTATGCTATTTTAAAATTGTTTATGTCCTATGTATTTTTTTATTTTTTTATTTCCTCCATTCTTGCTGTTGTCCAGCTCCAACAGGTCCAGGGTTCCCTGAAGGATGGACAGTGTCAGTGAAAGGGAGGGATGAGAGAGCCACAAGATTCTTACTGATCACCAGGCAGGCATCTCTGCACTGACTGAGATTCAGCTTTACCATTAAGCGTATGGGTAACAGCACAGGAGTGGCATTTGCCTTAGACAATGATTTCTGATGACAAATTTCTTTGGCATGTAAAAATTTCCCAGAACATAGATTTGTAGAAGACTCATGCATAATCTTTATTAACAGTGATTGATGTAGGTGATTTAGATGCTTATCATATGGGGAAGGAAGGTATCTTTAGCATTCAAAATGCAAGACAATGTTTTAAGCATAGCGAAGGTAAAAGTTAATTCTTTGTGAGGAGGGGTCAATAGCCTGTTTGCTTAGGGGGAAGTATAAAAAAATAGGATTCTCAGGAAATGCAGTATTTGCCCCCATAATCACAAAAGAAGAAGTTCCTACAATAAGTTCCTTCACAAGCTGCAATCAGCATATTAGGGCCAGAATAAGGGGACAAGTCACTCACCATACCAATCAACAAGGTGCCTTGAGGGTTGGTGCTCAAGCAAAAACAATTGAGTGGGGGTAGACATCAGTCACCATCTGATGGCAGGAGGCCTCCTCACTAGGAGTTTCTCAACTTAATGAGTTCAGAAATGGCTACCAACACAACTGTTAGATTTTGTATTTTGCTTTGAGTTTGTTTCTGTTTTTATAGTGTTGTCTGTTCTCAGTTCATTCTAATTTTCTTTTTTTCACATTTTAAAGATTTTTTTATTGATTATCACAGGATTAGATTGATAATCCTAATTTTATAATAATCTAGTTTGCATTAATACCAATTTAAGCTTCAAGAGATTTTAAAAACTCTCCTCCTATATGGCTCTGTTCTCTCTACTTTAATGTTGTTGTTACAAATTATATATATATGTATATATATGTATATATATATGTACACATTATATATATACATTATATGTGTGTGTGTGTATAAATATATATAAAGTTTTTAAAATTTATTTTGAGAGTGAGAGAGCATGAGCAAGGGAGGGGCAGAGAGAGAGGGAGAGAGAGAGAATCCCAAGCAGGCTCTTCACTGACTGTGCAGAGCTCAAACTCATGAACCATGAGATCATGACCTGAGCCAAAACCAAGAGTCAGACACTTAACTGACAGGTGCTTAACTGACACCCTTCAAAAATTATATTTTTATATATTATATATGCAATAATATAGATTTATAATTGTTTTATGCATGTCTTTAAATCATATAGGAAATAAACAGTAGAGTTACAAACTAAAAATGAAGTAATTAAAAATGCAGTTACTTTCACTAGTGATGTTAATTTCTTTATGTGGCTTCAGCTTACTATCTAGTGTCCTTTCACTTCCACATGAAGGTCTCTCTGTAGTATTTCATGTAGGGCAGGTCTACTGATACAATGAAACTGAAAATGTTAGTACCAATCTTACAAAAATGAAAAAAAAAGATTTTAAGAAAATCTTATGAACAATTTAGCCAAGAAATTAGACAATCTAGATAAAGAAAAAAGTTTTAGAAACAAAAATTACCCAAACCAACTCAAGAAAAAGTAGAAAATCTCAACAGACAATAACAAGGAAAGCAGTGAGTCAGTAATCAAAAACTACTCAAGAAAAAAAAGTCTCGGGGTGCCTAGGTATCTCAGTTGGTTAAGTGCCTGACTCTTGATTTCAGTTCAGGTCATGATCTCACAGTTTGCGAGTTCAAACCTCCTGCCCAGCTATGCATTCATAGGGTGGAGTCCACTTGGGATACTTCCTCTTCCTTTCTCTGCCCCTCCCCTGCTCATACTATCTATCTCAAAATAAATAGAACTTAAAAAAAAAAAAAGTCTAGAAGCATATGGTTTCATTAGTGACATATGCCAAATATTTAAAGAACTATCATCAGTCCTTCTCAAACTCTTCAAAAAAATAAGAGGAAACACCTCTTAACTAATTATCTAAGGCCAGCATTACTCTAATGCCAGAGGACCAGTAATGGGGAAAGAATAGTCTCTTCAACATATGGTACTGAAACTAGATGTCCTCATGGATGCCTACCTCTCACTATGTTAAAAAAAAAAAAAATAACTCAAAATGGATCAATGACAAATATAAGAGCTAACACTATCACACTCCTAGAAGAAAGCATAAGGGTAAGTCCTCACGACAAGATTTAGTAATGAATTCTTCGATATTCTTAGATATCAAAAGCACTAACAAGCAAAAACAGGTAACCTGCATTTCATGAAAAAAACAAACTATGCACTAAAGGACATCATCAAGAAAGTACACAGCTACAAAGTAGGAGAAAATATATGGAAATCATATAACTGAAAAAATCATATAACTAGTTTCAGAATATATTAAGACACTTACTGTTCAACCACAAAAGGAAAACCCAATTTAAAAATGGGCAGAGGCCTGAATCTTGAATAATGTCTCTCAAAAGAATACATAGAAATGGCCAACAAGTAAATTAAAGAGATCTATCACATGATTAGCCATTAGAGAAAGGCATACCAAAACTAGAACTACGTATCACTTTATGTTTCACTAGAATGACATTAAAGAGAGAGAGAGAGAGAGAGAAAGCAAGCAAGCAAGCAAGCAAGCGTGAACAAACAAATGTTGGCAGAAATGTACATAAATCACAAGTGTCATATATTGTTGATGAGAATGTAAGAAGGGTCAGTCACTGTGGAAGTTTATTGGTTCCTCAAACAGGTAAGCACAGAATTACAGTATGAACTCATCGTTCCATTAGATATATATCCAAAGGAAGCAAAAATAGATCATCATATAAGTACATTTATGCATATATTTATAGCAGCACTATTCACAATAGCCAAAAGGTAGAAACAGCCTGAAATGTCCAGCAACAGATAAATGGATAAACAAATTCTGCTTACACGACTATTCTACCATAAAACATGTGCTGCAATGTAAATGAACCTCAAAAATACTACACAATAATTGAAATAAATCAAACACAAAAGTTCACGCACTGTAAAATTCTGTTTATATGAAATCTCCAAAATTAGTAACTTCATAGAGACAGAAAGCAGATTGGTAGTTGCCAAGAGATTATGGTGGGAAGAGAAAGAATTGGCTATGAAGAATTTTACTTTGAAGTGATGGAAATATTTAAGGTTTTTTTTAAAAGAAAAAAAGGATTTTGCACCAATACAGAAGCAAGAAAACTCGGAGTTAGAAGGTCACGGCTCCGCTGTTATCGCAAACCTAATGAATTCCTGAGGCCTGGACTGATACCTGGAATTAACTACCATCAGAAGAGAGGAATGAAATCGGTGAGAACTGTGTGATGCAGCTGGCTATTCTGAACACTTCATCTTCTCGGTGTAGGAGTACAGGTTGGCAACTGAATTGTCAATTCTCTACTTCCCACTTATTCACTTTGTAAAGGACAGACTGCATTTACCATATCATGTATTTTTAATTCTTTGTCTCACATGCACATGCCCAAGCGCATGCACACACACAATATCTTTTCCCTCGCAATTTGGCATAGTTATTTAAGGAGTTTACAAATGGAAAGATCCTAGTAAAGGTGGAAAGCAAAATCAAAAAAGTGGTTACAAGAGTAGAAATAGAAAAGAATATAGTAAGAGAATATAATATACTTACATTCATTTTCAATCATTCTTCACTTTTGGTATTCTCATTCCTCCATCTTTTCAGTGTTTTTAGAGAGTGGTTTTCATTGTTTTACCACAGTAAGAGGGATCTACTACGTAAGTCTTTTTCTTAAATTGTGAAACATGATGTGTCCTCTACCTTCCTTCCACAACTATGTGGCAGACACCTTGGTGGGAATACATGTAAAATGTCACATTCTGTCAGGGACCGCCATGTTTCTGTCTGCCTCAAGGCAAGGATTATTCACTCTCAGCAGAGTGAGCCAGTAAACAAGATTTGCATCTGGAAGCTGGAGATGGCAAAATTCCTTGGCGTCAGTCATGCCGCGCCAGACTAGAGGGCCAAGGTGCATAAAAGATCAGAACCGTATTTAGATTATTCAGTGTTAACTCTCCACCTCCCAGCATTGCTGAAGGCAAGTCGGGGCATTTCTTCTACCTGGTATCTGACGTAAAGTCAAATGCTTTGTTCTTCCCGCCCTGAGAATGGTATATAAGAGACAGTTCTCTTCATAAACGCTCTCTCTCTTCGCCTGACCAGAAACCGTGAGTGTTGTGTTTTATTCTCTGTGCGTCCCCTTTCCTGCCCTGTTTTCTCCCCCTCCCTCAGGAGAAGAACCCGTGTCGATCCTCTGCCCCTCGGGTCGGAGCAGCCGGGGCGGGACATGACAACATTCTAAAGATCTCTAAGATAATGATGATTCCTACAGAGTCATATTAATAAGTAAAAGTTATACCTGTGCTGGAAGAAGTATTCAAAATGAGTATTTTCATGATAGATTTCAGCATCTATTATAGTGTATTTCAATTCATAGATCAACAATCATGCTTAAAAATTATACTCAACCAGCACATAGATTAACTAGGGTGGTATACATAGTGAGTGAAAACCACTATTTTCTATCTTAGCAATTAATATTATTCTGCTTGTAAGCAAACTACGTTTGTCAAAAATTCAGGCATATTTTATATTTTTCTTTAATCTATCTTTTGCTTCATAATTTTATATGTAATTATATGCTACAAAATAGAAAATATTTGCATTTAAATAGTCTTTTTGGCATTTCTGAAAAATAGAAATAAAAGCTCTAAGCTTTTCTCTCAAAGTGTTTTACATTAATTTAGCAGTTAAAAAAATAAAGCATATGTGAAGATATTCCAAATCATACATATTCTGGCAGAGGCAAATTAAAACACCAGTGAGATACCACTACCACCTATTAGAATGGCCAATATCCAGAGCACTGACAACTCTAAATTCTGGCAAGGATATAGAATAATAGGAACTCTCATTCACTGCTCTTGAGAATACAAAATGGTACAGCCACTTTGGAAGAAAGTTTGGTGTTTTTTTTATAAAACTAAACATTCTCTTATCATATGATCCAGTTCTCCTTGGTATCTGAAAAAGTCTACGTACTATATGTTTCCAACTATATGACATTCTGGAAAAGGCAAAACTACAGAGACAGTAAAAGATCAGTAGTTGCCAGAGACTGGGGGGACGGATGGATGAATAGGTGTAGCAGAAAGGATTTTTAGGGTATGGAAACTATTTTGTATAATTCTACAGTGGTGGGTACATGTCATTATATATTTGTCTACATAAAATGTAGACCACGAACAGTGAATCCTAAACTATAGACGTTGGATGCTTATGATGCATCAATATAGGTTCATCAATTGTAACAAATGTACTACTTTGATAAAGAATGCTGATAATGGGGGAGCTGTGGGGGCTGAGTATATATAGAAATCTCTGTAACTTCCTTTCAATTTTGCTGTAAACCTAAAACTTCTTTTTAAAAAACAATATAAAAAATAGCAAAAGTTGATCCGTGGACCACATTTTGGTTAATAAGGCTTTGAAAAATCCTTGTTTTGTAATGCCACTGCCATCAGAGACCCATAGGAAAAAAATGGTACGGGGCTAGAAGTGGGCAATAGGGAAATAAATTCAGGAATAGTTTTGAAGTGCCTATTCCCAGGTAAGTATTTTCAAAAGAATGAGTTTTCAAGAATTTGCAAATAAAAAATGTTTTTTAAAAAGATAAACAATTATAACATAACACTGAAGAAACAGTTTTTCAACACTGTAAATTATATCTTTGTCATGACCCAAACTCAAAAATAGGAAGGTTTAGTATACTTTAGCATATTACAAGGACAGTAAAAGATAAGACTAGAGCAACTGAAACAAGACTAGCCATCCACACATACAAATTATAAACCCTAGAGAAAACATTAACGACATGGAGAAAATTCAATACTTGCAAGAACTAAAACTCTATTGGGGACAAATGGAGTTACAAGGTTTTTTACTTAAAGGAACCTGGAACTTAAAGTGAAATCTACCATTTACTGGCTGGAGAAGTTAGAGGTTTGTGATAAAGCCTTCTAGCATGTTTGAAAAATGAAGGGGTAAATCTTAAAAAGGAGGGAGTCACAGGAGAGAAAGCTCCCAAATCTATGTATAAATTTCTCCAAATATCTGGATGGTCATAGAACTGTGAAGGTGCAAGAACAAATCCAAGGTACCCAGTGAAAAGCAACAGGTTTGAAAGAAGAAAGAAGTTTCAGCTGCTGACATGACAGCAGAGTTTGGAATTAAGCCAATAAAATTGCTCACTAAAACAAAAGTCAATGATAATTAGACATGAACTAGCAGAAGCCACATCTTCAGTGCTACCTTCTCAAGCTCATGAACAACTTGTGAGGCATTGTGGATACCAATCCATATCATGAATGATGTCACAGCCATCTCTGACTTTACTGGAAATCTAAACTGCACATATGGGTCCAGGTTTGCATTCTCTCCTTTTTCTATAACTTTGAAACAGTCCTTCAAAGTAGTCCTTACGAGACTGATAATCCTGTCCAGAAATGACTCTGTTCCTTACTGTCTAGTCTTCTTCCTAGACATGAGGCACATTCTCTCTATATAGGTCCAAGAAATTTCCTGTCATGAGAGAGAATGACAGATAGTCTTTATACTGACTTATAAACCTGTTTAAATATCTACAACTAGAAAACAATCCTTTGAGCTGGAAGACTAGCAACTAGATGCTTTCGGTTTGCTCTCTTCTGGAGACTGCTTCATGCTCAACCCCACCCCAAATGGTTAAAAACAAAACCAAATACTAAAAAGCCCTGATATTATTGAAATAACTTCATATTAAGATAGTTAACCTTCACTTTGAGATGGTAAAATAAACCTCATGAAACTAATAGTAAAATGTACTATGTCCACTGAATCATAAATTTCAGTCTATTTAAAGGCATGCTTTCCAAATAGTTCTCTTGGGTATCATATTATATCCAAGATTAAATATTATAAAGACTACCCTCAACCAGAAGATGAGTGTGAACCTTTAAAATTCAGTGATTTTCCCCCCATAGAAGGTTTATTAATTTTTGAAGTGCACAATTAAAAAAAATAAAGTTTATTTATTTATTTTGAAAGAGAGAGAGAGAGACAGGGCAAGAAAGAGAATCCCAAGCAGAGACTGTACTGGCAGCACAGAGCTTGATGCAGGGCTTAAACTCACAAACCATGAGATCATGACCTAAGCTGAAAAAAAGAATAGGAGGCTTAACTGACTGAGCCACACAGGTGCCCATTTTTTTTTAAATAAAACCAAAAAGTATCTAGAAAGTATATTTAAGACAATAAAATGTTGTCAAAGTGATGGAGAGCTAAATAAAATGTTCCTATTTTGTTTTGTTGTTACAGTAATGACAGAATCCTGGTAATGAACCTATTTCAACAATTCTAGTTCAAATGTCCATCCTTCATTTGCCTTCTGTAAGTCTTTTACGTATTTGCATATGCATATGGTTAAGAGTATATTTGATTTTTTTTTTTTAGGAAAAACAATGGGGAAGTGAGAATGACTGTGTTAAAAGAGCCCGATAAGATGAGATAAAAGAAGGAACTATATTCAAACAGGAGAATGAATGAATAACAGTGACTTGGCCAGTCAATAAGTATTTGTTGAGTGCCTAGAGGTGTCTATTAAAGCACAGGAGTGTCATTAAGAAAATTCAATAACCATAAAGAATGACACCAATCTGTATACCCAGCATCAATAATTTGCTACAGCTAGTATCTGTACGAATCATAGAAGTCCAAAGAAACTATTATTTATTTCAAAATGACCTTTCCCCTTTTTGCTCTGTTTAGATGTATCTATTATCTTTAAATAAATAATAATAACAGTAATAATAAGACATTTTAAAAGAGACATGGTACTGCTTCCATGAAAATACTTAGAGGAATATCAGTCTATACATTTAGACACAGATGACACTAACTCCATATTTACTGACTAGCTATTTCCTTGTTGATATTGTGTAAATGTAAATATTCTGTCAGAGGACCAGATGGTTTTTATTTACGTATTTATTTTGCCACAGTTGGTCAAATAGTCAAACTGTTTTTCACTTAGGTTGAAAGTTTGAACTGCATTTGAAAACCAGTTTCTAAGTTATTTCTAGAAAAATATGTTGTGTTATAACTGGTGGTGTCTTAGAATAATATGTTGATCTGATGAACTTGCTTGATAATTGTGGCTTATATTGAAGGCTTCATAACTAGAATATAGTTCATCATATGTATAACTGGCAGAGTGAAACACCTGATCATTGAATATCATTCCACTGTCTCAACTTCACAGAAACATTTAAACAGTCATCCATGCACTTAACTCTTTTACTTCCGGGTCTTGACCAGTTTTACTCCACAAAGATGAAAAAAAGACTACAGTTTTTGTGATACACATACGCAAATTCTTTCTACCTACATTTTCTCATTTTTCAAAAGATCCCTATTTAATAAAGACTGTGAATTAGTATTTACCAAAATTTGTAGAGGGAGGTGTAGAGGGAGTCTGCAACTACAAGGGTGGTCTATTTTGTCTTTTGGTTCTCACAGTTTCACTGCACACATTTGTTGTTTGCTGTGTACACATCTTTCTGATGGGTTCATTCTTTTATCAATATGTAATGTTCCTCTTTGATTTTTATAATTTTTTCACCCTGAAGTTTAATTTGGAAAATACTAATATAGCCCCTCTTATTTTATTGTTTTTATTGTTTTATTGATATTTTCCTGGCATAGCTTTTGTCATACTTTTATTTTCAATTGAATCATATCATTGAAGTGATGTTTTGTAAGCAGCATATAGGTGGGTCACTTTTTTTTTTTTATTGACTGCCATTCTGTGTCTTTTGGTTGGTATATTAAGACCATTTAGGATAAGTAATGTTATGTTTGCAATTAAATTTTCCATTTTATTATTTATTTTCTATTTGTTCCATTGATTCTCATTTCTTTTTCTTTTCCCTTATCTACATAGGGGCTACTTCAATTACCTCACAGAATTCCATCTTAATCTATATATAGTGTTTTGGAGTGTATCTCTTTGTATTGTATTTTTGGTTATTATTTTGGGTATTACAGTATACACATTTAACTTAGCTACTTTGAATGAAGTGTGGAAAACTCACTTCCACTATATCTTTTAATATTCCCAATATTCACTTATCATGGTCTTGAGTATCAGTGTATTCGTTTGCAAGATTAGCTATAACAGGTACCACAAACTAGGTGACTTAAGCAACATAAATTAGTTTTTCCCAAGTTTTAAGGCTAAAAGTCCAAGAAAAGGAACTGGGCAGAGTTGAGTCCTTCTTAGAGCTGTGAAGAAGAATTCATTCCATCTCTTTTTCCTAACTGCTGGTGGTTTGTTGGAAATATTTGGCATTCATTGACTTGTAGGCATATCACCCTGACCTTTGTCTCCATGTTCACATCTTTTTCTCCAGTGTCTTCTTTTTGCTAGTTTTATTCTTCCCCACCCCTGGCCCACTGTCTATGGCAGGGTAGGAAAGATATAAGGAGAAAGAAGCATCTGGTCTGGGGCTCTTGCTGTGATTGAGTCTCTGCTGTTGGTTCTGTCTGGCTGCCTCAGTACCCCTCAGTGAAAAAGAGAAGTCTGGGGTCTGATGAAAATAGGAAATGCTTCTCTTGGCTTCTAATTTTAGTGAGATTTCTAAGTGATCCTGCTTGATACTGGTGTTGGGCCCTCCTGACACAGTACGCAAAATCTATCTGGTCAATGGGAGATATGAGCCTACCCAAACTGGCTTCTGTCGATCAGATAAAGGTCACAAAGTGTCAGGTCTGGGTGGCCTTGCTCTGTTGGGTGATCATATGTAAGACATCCTGCTGCTCTGCTGTTCCTCCAGCCCTGGGATCTCAAATCAACCCACCTTCTTGCCACATTGCAGCGTTCTCCCTTGGTTGTCCCTAACATTTCTAAGGTTTACAGTTGTGATCAGCAGAGAAGAGCAGGGAAAATGAGTAGATATTATGTTTTCTGTACCAGCAGTTTTAAATAGATTTCTAAAACATTTTAAATAAAAAAATATTTTTATTTTTATCTAGAATTTTTGGTATGGAATGTGCTAGCCTAGTCTAACTGAATTTCTTTAAATAGCTTAATAATTAGAGCCTGATAATATACTTTTAGTCCAATCATCTCCCCCACTTTGCAGGTATGAAAAGTGGGCTTAATTTTGGATAGTTCTATCCTTTGTTTTTGCTTCCTTCCTTTTCACTGTTAGATAAACATTTTCAGTGGTCACTGTGATCCAAACCTCCAAGAAAGGACTCCAGGAGGACACTGTTGTTAACCAGAATCTTCAGTCACATTCAGGTCCGCAGTTACCAGTACCATTAATAGACTTGCTTTTGACCATGAAAGACAATGGTAAATAAGAAAAGACATTTAGGCAAAAAGCTCATCTACCGAATTGCTTACTAGGCATGAAAATTATCCCTGGTTAAAAACATATATAAATGGACTCATCCATTTTGCCTGGTGTATAGAATACAGTGATTATAATTTTTTCCTTTGAGGCTAAATTATTATAAAGTCACTAGGAATGCAGATTTAGTATCGAGCAGTGCTAATTCACTCCAAAATTTATCAACTGTCTGCCTTGGAAAGTTTGCTAAATTTCTCTTTGTTTCACAGCTTTGTTCCTATATTCTGTTAGAGAATGCTTAGAAAGATCTTAACACAATTCCTGGAGTATAGTAAGTACTCAATAAATATTAGCTTTATTATTTGAATATCGTCATTCTCTTCCTAAGGCTCATCATTTTAGAAATGACTATTGTGGAAATTAACATAGGGTAAGTGAGAGTGCTGTTAGTTTCCTGGAAGTACCTTTAATCCAAAATTTCCACTGCTGATTTGTTTAGGAATTATTGTCTTCTATTCCATCCTCCAAACAGGATTAAATGAGGGCCTATACTATTCCTAAAATATTTAAATAAAAGTTCAGTTTATTTGTTTCTAATTGATAATGATTTTACCTGAAATAATCTTTATTTTTTAATGCTTTTTTTAAAATTTATTTTTGAGAGACAGAAAGACAGTGTGAGCAGGGGAGGGTCAGAGAGAGAAGGAGACACAGAATCTGAAGCATGACACAGCCTCTGAGCTAGCTGTCAGCACAGAGCCCAACACAGGGCTCGAACCCACAAACTATGAGATCATGACCTGAGCCGAAGCTGGATGCTTAACTGACTGAGCCACCCAGGCGCTCCTGAAATGATCTTTATTAACCATCATTATATCCACAGTCCAATTATATCACCCTATTAAATCAAAGTGATTCAAAACTTATTTAGTTCTTTTACTTAGGCTTTTACCTTACATACTGAGTAAAACCTATGACTATTTGTTTCTAAGCTTTATCTTCAAGTAAGTGTGTATGTAAATACTGAGATGATTTTGTTGAATAAGAAAGTGATAGGTGCTTTAAAAAGTAAGCCAATAATTGTATTTTGAGAGAACTCATTTGTCCCTTTGGTTAAGTCTACAATGTAAATCATGGTATCAATTAAACAGACGCTTATCAACCACCTATCAAAGCCATCCTTCTACTTGGCATGATACCAATAGTTACAGTTCCTACCCTTAAGTGGTCTAGTTGTTAAGTTCCTTCCGAATAGTTGACAAACTAAAATTCTCTGTAATTAAGAGTTGCATTTTGTGATTTCTACAAATGAGTTAGAAGAAGTAAAATGATGTTTGCAGTTTCTCTGAATGTGCAGATAAACACCACCATTAATTTATGGTGGAATCTTAAGTACCATCACAAGGGGAGAAGAGAACATGCTATCTGGCACTTGACAAACTGATTATAAGATAACTGTATGGTAACAGAGAGGATTGTTGCAACATTAACATTGCAATTTCAATGTTAATCTGTGAAGAAGAAAAAATAAATAATAAATTCTCCTCATTTAAACATGTTAGAGAGTGAGACACATAAACTTTTGATGCTGCAAACTGATAAGTGCTTAAATGATTAAGGATGTTTTCTAATCTCTGTGATCAACAACTTACCTAACAGCACTCTGACTATAGCTACATGACATATGAAAAACTAAAACAAATGAAAAAATGGAGCTGAGAAAGTAATACAGAATTGTATAGAATCTAAATTTTTTGTGTTATTTGGATAACCCCTTTATATTTGAACTTAGGGCCTTCAATGACTATGAGTATACTATGAACATTCTCCCAGCAGCAATATTTTAGTTTCATAAATGAGCCATCAAGTTACTGAATAATTTGTTAAAGATAACTGGCAAATGTGAGAAATCAATAGTATAGGCAAACATGTATAGTTTCAATGCCTTATGGACAATTCATACAATTTTCCAATATATGCGAAATGCCTGGTACAGGTCCATAACAACAAGATGATCAGTCATATATTAAGAAGCTGCTTTTATTTTTAATGAAAGTAAATATAACTGTATGTTTAGAAATAAGGGTGCATAGGTATATTGACTTTTTCTCTTTTTTATCCATGATAACTCATCTCTATAATTATTTCTACAATATTTCTGACTCTTGAACAAAACAAGGGTTAGGAGTGCTGACCACCATACAGTCAAAAATCCATGTATAATTTTTGATTCCCCCAAAACTTAACTACTAGTAGCCTACTATTGACTAGAAAGAAGTCTTACCAATTATAAAAACAGTCAATTAACACATAAATTATATGTTACATGAAATACATTTTGCACTCTTACAACATAGTAAGGAAGAGAAAATTCTGAAAAAATCATGAGAAAATATATTTACAATACTGGGCTGTATTTATTCATCCACATATAAGTGGGCCCATGCAGTTCAAACCCAGGTTGCTCAAGGGTCAACTGTATTTACTTCCATCGAAGCAGACTACCCTCTAATTCTTATGCTATCAAAAGTTACAACCTAATCAAAAGCTTTTTCTCTGAGTCCATCATTATCAAGTGTAAAAATGATCACTGAGGTTTCAGGTCATTCAGGTTTCAGTAGAAACTCTTTGGTTTTGCCATATTTTAGATGACTAATTCAGTTTTAACTGTACTTTCCCATGAGTCTAGGACATGTCTGGGGACACCAAAACAAAGCCAAAATTGATATTGAGAGTTGTAGCATGCAAATACAGAAGTCAGTAGTGCAATTACCCAACTACATCTGAACCCAGTAAAGACAGAAGATTGGTGGGAAATCATGTTTTGCAAAAAGTATCAAAAAATGGTAAGAGGAAAAAACAAACCATATCTCTCATTTAGCCAAAAGATGAGGGTAGGGCCCCTAAAAGAAGTAGAAATTAGAGATCAAAAGTTAAGCAAATACTGGAATGGAGCAAAGCAGGAATGAGGGAAGAATGACCAACAATATTTCCTTATAAACCTAAGTCATCCTGAACTACTTGTTAATAGAGGGTGGTAATGAGGTATTTTTGTAGATTAGCCTGTATCAAAGGCACGCATCAAGGGAATTACTACCAAGATGTCACAGACTCTGGGTCTTGAGCTCTATCTTGTCCAGCAAGAGAGTGAGATGCAGGACTGAGAATGTGAGAGAGGCTAATGTCTGGGAGGAGACAAGAGGCCTGAGTAAGGGTCCTTGCTTCATTTTTATTAGAATCAGAAGGCTTACAAGCATGATGGGCATGCACAAACAGACAGTGAAATCATGAACATAACTCATGGCCATGGAGAAAGGAGGTTTTGGAGATAGGGATTTGTGTCAATACAAAATTCTGGTGCTGGGTGGAAGGTTGTTTACAGCAAACATGAGGCTCCACCTGTTTACCTGAACTGGTCTAGGGGACAAGAAAGACAAATCATACTTCCTCAGGGTCAACAAGACACCTTTCTTTTGCTAATTAGCTCCATTCTGGGCAACTTCACCCTGCTGCAGTCTAAAGTTCTGTTTTCCTGTTTACTTATTTTGGTCCTTCCATCCTGTGAAAGCAGCTTTCTGTTATTGTACTAAGTGGGGGGCACTTCTACCTGAATAGCTAATCTTGTTTACCTCATCTTGGATGTTTTCATTCTGAGATTCTCTATTCCTATATCCTTGGTTATACTGGGGGCCTTTGCCCCATTCACCTAACCCAATCTTGGGGTTTTTTCATCCTGAGATTCCCTATTCCTATACCTTCGTCCTATACTGGGGGCCTTTGCCCCATTTACCTAATCTTATTTACCAAATCTAGTTTACTCAAACTTGGGTGTGCCCATCCTATGGCTTTCTAATTCTTTATGCCTTGTTAACCCATCTATGCAAGCTCAGGGAATTCCTAAGCTTATTCCCCACACTAAGACAATCAAACATTATGTACATTATGTACAAATATGTCAATACATAAACCCTAAAAAACTGAGATCAAGCTTAGTCTGGCAAGACTAATATAACAAATTGCCTTGATGGGAGTTTGGTTGTCTCAGTTTTAGTACAATTCTCAAGATAATAGTTCCAACTACTTACACTACAAAAGGTGAAGATGAAGTCTGGTTATAAAGTGTTTAAAATTTTTTTTGGTCCAATAACACTGCCTGGAGGAGAAAGACCAGAACAGAAAAAATTTAGAATATATTGGGATACAGAGGGATTAAGAAGAAATCTGCAACCGACAGAGGAGAACATTGTAGAGAACACAATGACCCTAAATTCATATTTTTCAATAATAACACAATATAAATGGACTAAATGCTCCAATCAAAAGACATAGAGTATCAGAATGGATAATAAAACAAAATCCATTTATTTGCTGTCTACAAGAGAATCATTTTAGACCTGGGGACACCTTCAGATTGAACGTGAAGGGATGGAGAAATATCTATCATGCTACTGGAAGTCAAAAGAAAGCTGGAGTAGCCATACTTATATCAGACGAACCGGGCTTTTAAGTAAAGGCAGTAACAAGAGATGAAGAAGCTTAGTATATAATAATTACAAGGTCTATCCATTAGGAAGAGTTAAAATTATAAATGTTTATGCACCAAATTTGGTAGCACACAGATATATAAAACAATCACAAACACAAGCAATCTTGTTGATAAGAATGTGCTATTGAAGAGGACTTTTTTTTTTATTTTTACTTTTTTGATTTTATTTTTTTAAGTAGTTTATTGTCAAATTGGTTTCCATACAACACCCAGTACTCTACCCCACAAGTGCCCTCCTCCACTACCTCCACCTCTTTCCTCCCCTCCCCCTTCAGCCCTCAGTTCTTTCTCAGTATTCAACAGTCTCTCAAGTTGTGCATCCCTCTCTCTCACCAACTCTCTTTCCCTCTTCTCCTCCCCCTGGTCCTCCTTTAGGTTTCTGCTGTTCTCCTGTTAGACATATGAGTGCAAACATATGATATCTGACTTTCTCTGCCTGACTTATTTTGCTTAGCATGACACCCTCGAGGTCCATCCACTTTCCTACAAACGGCCATATTTCATTCTTTCTCATTGCCATGTGATACTCCATTGTATACATATACCACATCTTCTTGATCAACTCATCAGGTGATGGACATTTAGGCTCTTTCCATGATTTGGCTATTGTTGACATTGCGGCTATGAACATTGGCGTACACGTGCTCCTGTGCATCAGCATGTCTGTATCCCTTGGGTAAATCCCTAGCAGTGCTATTGCTGGGTCATAAGGGAGTCCTATGGATAGTTTTTTGAGGAACCTCCACACTGTTTTCAAGAGCGGCTGCACCAGTTTACATTGCCACCAAAAGTGCAGGAGGGTGCCAGTCTCTCCACACCCTCGCCAGCATCTATAGTCTCTTGATTTGTTCATTTTAGCTACTCTGACTGGTGTGAGGTGGTATCTCAGTGTGGTTTTGATTTGTGTTTCCCTGATGATGAATGATGTTGAGCATCGTTTCATGTGCCTGTAGGCCATCTGGATGTCCTCTTTGGAGAAGTGTCTGTTTATGTCTTCTGACCATTTCTTCACTGGGTTATTTGTTTTTTAGGTGTGGAGTTTGGTGAGTTCCTTGTAGATTTTGGATACTAGCCCTTTATCTGATATGTCATTTGCAACTATCTTTTCCCATTCTGTAGGTTGCAGATTTTGTTGATTATTTCCTTTGCAGTGCAGAAGCTTTTTATCTTGATGAAGTCCCAAGAGTTCAGTTTTGCTTTCATTTCCCTTGCCTTTGGGGATATGTTGAGTAGTAAATTGCTGCGGTGGAGGTCTAGGAGGTTTTTTCCTACTTTCTCCTCGAGGGTTTTGATGGTTTCCTGTCTCACATTCAAGTCCTTAGCCATTTTGAGTTAATATTTGTGTATGGTGTAAGAAAGTGGTCTAGTTTCATTCTTCTATATGTTGCTGTCCAGTTCTCCCAGCACCACCTGCTAAAGAGGCAGTCTTTTTTCCATTGCATACTCTTTTCCTGTTTTGTCAAAAATTAATTGGCCGTACATTTGTGGGTCCAGTTCTGGGTTCTCTATTCTATTCCATTGGTCTATGTGTCTGTTTTCGTGCCAATACCATACTGTCTTGATGATAACAGCTTTGTAGTAGAGGTGAAAGTCTGGGATTGTGATGCCTTCCATTTTGGTTTTCTTCTTCAATATGACTTTGGCTATTCAGGGTCTGTTGTGGTTCCATACGAATTTGAGTGTAGTTTGTTCTAGTTTTGAGAATGTTGGTGCAATTTTGATGGGGATTGCATGGAATGTGTAGATTGCTTTGGGTAGTAACGACAAGTTCACAATGTTTATTCTTCCAATCCATGAACAGGGAATGTTTTTCCATTTCTTGGTGTCTTCTTCAGTCTCTTTCATAAGATTTCTATAGTTTTCATCATATAGGTCTTTTACATCCTTGGTTAGGTTTACTCCTAGGTGTTTGATGGTTTTTCGTGCAATCGTGAATGGGATCAGATTCTTGATTTCTCTTTCCGCTGCTTCATTTTTGGTGTATAAGAATGCAACTGATTTCCGTACATTGATTTTGTACCCTGAAACTTTGCTGAATTCATTGATCAGTTCTAGAAGGCTTCTGGTGGAGTCGATTGGGTTTTTCATGTAGAGTATCATGTCATCTGCAAAAAGTGAAAGTTTGACTTCTTCTTTGCCAATTCTCATGTCTTTTATTTCCTTTTGTTGTCTGATTGCTGATGCTAGGACTCCAGCACTATGATAAACAACAGTGGTAAGAGTGGACACCCCTGTCATGTTCCTGATCTCAGGGGGAAAGCTCTCAGTTTTTCCCCATTGAGGATGATATTAGCTGTGGGCTTTTCATAATGTTTAGGTAAGTTCCTTCTCTTCCAACTTTCTCAAGGGTTTTTATTCAGAAAGGGTGCTGTGTTTTGTCAAACGCTTTTTCTGCACCTATCGACAGGATCATATGGTTTTTATCCTTTCTTTTGTTAATGTGATGGATCACATTGATGGATTTGCGTATACTGAACCAGCCCTGTAACCCAGGAAGGAATCCCACTTGATTATGATGGATAATTCTTTTTATATGCTGTTGAATTCGATTTGCTAGTATCTTGTTGAGTATTTTTGCCTCGTATTCATTAAGGTTATTGGTCTGTAGTTCTCCTTTTCTGCTGGGTCTCTGTCTGGTTTAGGTATCAAGGTGATGCTGGCTTCATAGAATGAGTTTGGAAGTTTTCCTTCTCTATTTCTGGAATAGTTTGAGAAGAATGAGCTCTGCTTTAAATGTCTGGTAGAATTCCCCTGGGAGGCCATTTGGCCCTGGGCTCTTATTCGTTGGGAGATTTTTGATAAAAGATTCAATTTCTTCACTGGTTATCAGTCTATTCATGCTTTTATCTCTTCCCGTTTGAATATTGGCAGTGCATGTGCATTTAGGAATTTGTCCATTTCTTCTAGATAGTCCAATTTGTTAGCATATAATTTTTCATAGTAATCTCTGATGATTGCTTGTATTTTTAAGGGATTAGTTGTGATAGATCCATTTTCATTCATGATTTTGTCTATCTGGGTGCTCTCTCTTTTCTTTCTGAGGAGCCCGGCTAGAGGTATATCAATTTTGTTTATTTTTTCAAAGAACCAACCCTTGGTTTCATTGATTTTCCCCTCTAGTTCCAGTAGGTGCTCCGTTAGATTTTGAATTTGTGCTTTTTCTATGTTGTTGAGATTGGCCTGGATTGCAATATACTTTCCTCTTAGGACTGTCTTGGCTGCGTCCCAGAGATTTTGGATTGTTGTATTTTCGTTTTCATTGGTTTGCATATATTTTTTAATTTCTTCTCTAATTGCCTGATTAGCTCCATCATTCTTTAGTAGGATGGTTTTTAACCTCCACATTTTTGGAGGTTTTCCAGACTTTTTCCTGTGGTTAATTTCAAGTTTCATAGCATTGTGATCTGAAAGGGTGCATGGTATGATCTCTATTCATTTATACTTATGGAGGGCTGCTTTATGCCCCCGTATGTAATCTATCTTGGAGAATGTGCCATGTGCACTCAAAAAGAAGATGAATTTCCTAACTTCAGGAAGCAGAGTTCTAAATATATCTATCAATTCCATCTGTTCTAATGTGTCATTCAGGTCCATTGCTTCTTTGGTGATTTTCTGTCTGGTTGATCTATCCATTGCTGTCAGTGGAGTATTAAAGTCCCCTGCAATTAGCACATTTTTGTCAATAAGATTGTTTCTTTCTGTGATTAATTGTTTTATGTATTTGGGTGCTCCTGAATTTGGCACATAGATATTTATAATTGTTAGCTCGTCCTGATGGAGAGATCCTGTAATTATTATATAATGTCCTTCTTCATCTCTTGTTACTGCCTTTACTTTAAAGTCCAGTTTGTCTGATATAAGTATGGCTACTCCAGCTTTCTTTTGGCTTCCAGTTGCATGATAGATATTTCTCCATCCCTTTACTTTCAACCTGAAGGTATCTTCAGGTCGAAAACGAGTCTCTTGTAGACAGCAAATAGATGAATTTTGCTGTTTATCCATTCTGCTACCCTGTGTCGTTTGGTTGGAGCATTCAGTTCACTTACATTCAGTGTTATTATTGAAAAACGTGGGTTTAGAGTCATTGTGTTCTCCCTAGAATTCATGTTTACAGTGGTGTCTCTGGCACCTTGTATTCTTTGCAACATTTCCCCCATAGAGTCCCTTTTAGGATTTCCTGTAGGGCTGGTTTGGTGGCCATGAATTCTCTCAATTTTTGTTTATTTGGGAACACTTTTATCTCTCCTTCTATACTGAATGACAGGCTTGCTGGATAAAGGATTCTTGGCTGCATATTTTTTCTGTTCATCACATTGAAGATGTCCTGCCATTCCTTGCTTACCTGCCAAGTTTCCTTAGATAGGTCTGTAACCACTCTGATAGGTTTCCCTTTGTACATGAGGGTCCTTTTCTCCCTAGCTGCTTTCAGAATTCTCTATCTTTATATTTTGCCAGTTTCACTATGATATCATGCCAAAGGTCAATTCAAATTACGTCCTAAGGGGATTCTTTGTGCCTCTTGAATCTGAATGTCTATTTCTTTTCACAGATTTGGGAAATTCTCAGTTATAATTTGGTCTAGTATCTCTTCAGGACCTTTCTCTCTGTCTTCCTCTTCAGGAATTCCTATGATACGGATGTTGTTCCATTTGATTTTATCACTTAGGTCTCGAATTCTCCTTTCCTGCTCCTGGATCAGTTTCTCTCTCTTTTTTCCTGCTTCCTCTTTTGCTATATCTTCTAATTCACCTATTCTTCTCTCTGCCTCATCAATCCTCTAGGTGGCTGCCTCCATTTTGTTATTCACCTCACTTATAGCCTTTTTTAACTCATCTCACCTATTTTGAAAGTCCCTAGTCATTGTCTCAGTTGCTTCTTTGATGCCTTTTTCAATCCCAGTGATTAATTTTATGACAAGTTTTTAAAATTCTTGATCCGGTATGTTGTCTATATCTGCCTTGAGCAGTTCTGTGGCTGTGATATCCTCCTGGAGATTCTTCAGGGGAGAGTTCCTTTGTTTTGTCATTTTTGCTAGTTTTCTGTCTCTTGTCAGCTTTAAAAGGCTCGTGCTCTGTGCACCTGTTAATATTGCTCTGTTAAAGGAGGCATATTGTCTGTTCAGGGCCTGTCATTTCAGGAAATAATCTTCTAATGGTGTCTCTCAGTTTCTCCTGTTGTGCCTTTGAATATTTTATTTCCCTACTCAGTGATATTTGGGACTCGCCGTCATGCACACTTTGGCTTGTTTCTTGGTGTAGCCCTAAGAAGGAAAACAGACATACAAACACAGAGAGAAAAGAAGCACACAAACACACAGACAAATTAAACAAACAAAGAAATTAAAGGGGGGAAAGGAAAGAAAGAAAATGGAGAGGAAAGAGACAAAAAGAAGAGAAGAAAAGAAAATAATAAAGGGGGTCAGAGACAACAAAAGACAATGGACAGTCTAAAAGTGTATGACCAGTTGAGGGGAGAGATAAGGATGAGATACAGGGGAATATATCTGGATTGCAAGAAAAAAAAAAAAAAAGAGGGAGAAAGGAGAAAGGAAAATAAGGAGTAAAAATTTAAAAAATTTAAGTAAAAAAGGTAATAATAAAAAAAAGTAAATACAAAAAAAAGAAAAAGTAATATAAAAAAAAGGAGAAAAAAAAGCAGCTGCTCCCCTTTGTGGATAGGCGTGGTTTCGTGTGGTATATCTTGGACGCTGCTCTCAGAGGCTCCGCCTTGGTGGCTGCAGAGAGTAAAATGGCAGCATGTCACACTCTGCTTGGACTAGGCACTGTAGGCCATTCTAATGAGTCCGATCTTGTGCTGCAGCTGAGCCAAGTTGTATTTTCCAGGCCCACCTCGGTTCAGAGTCCTAGTCGATGCACTTTTATGCTACTACAGATGAGATGTACTTGCTTTGGAGGCTGTCTTCTTAGTGAGAGGAATCAGTTTCTTTTGGCTCAGGCTGGGATTTCGGCTGCTGTTGCCTGAGGTGAGGTGTGCTCCCTGAGGTGAGGTGTGCAGAAGGAGGTGTAGTGCACACCCTCACAGACACTGCTGTGGACTCCCAGCCCTAGTAGGGATAGCAATAGCCTAGGGGGAAGGAGCAGTGTCTCTAGGCTCCGGCTGGGATTTGTGCTGCTGTTGCCCGAGGAGCTGGACTCTGCTGGAAATGAGCTGTGAGCTTCTGCAGCTGAAGCATGAGCCCTGGCCTCCACTGCCGCCAACTCCCTGCTGGGATCACGTTGGGGTGGGGGCTATTATTTTCCCTGTTGGCACCTGAGATTTGGGATTTGCACTGCCAATGCTGGAGGTGAGATGCATTGTGGAAATGAGGTGCGTGCTCCCACTCCCATAGACGAGATCGAAGTGAGTGCCCTTGGGGCCGCTGCTGAGGCCGCCAACTCCCCATTGGGATGGCATAGGGCTGGAAGCTGTTCTTTCCCTTGTGCCACCCGGGTTCGGGATTTGCTCTGCCCAGCAGTTATATATGGAGTGAGAGTTTCTCTCTCTGTGCGTGGTTAAACGTTCTTTATCTCTTCCCCAGAGATAGCACTATGAGCGTGTTCAGTTTCTCTGTCTCTTCCCTTTGTCTCTCAGGCTCCACGTGCTTGCCTTGTGTTGGGCTGGGGTTCCCACCTCCCCTGCCGTCTCAGGCTGGCCCATTTTCCAATCTCCCCAGTTCGCACTCACTCACTCAGGTATCTTTGAGGTTCTCTTCTTTCTGGAGTCCATATTTTCTTCTTCCACTCTTGCAGATGAGAGTAATATCCTTCTCAGTTCGATAGATGGGGCAGACAAAGTTTACAGAGCTCCCTTCCTCTCCGCCATCTTGGCTCCTCCTCTGACGAGGACTTTAATACTCCACTTACAGCAATGGATAGATCAACTAGAGAGAAAATCACTAAAAAAAAAAAAAAAAGTGGCCCTGAACTATACACTGGACCAGATGGACTTGACAGACATATTTAAGAACTCTACCTCCCAAAGCTATGGAATTCACTTTCTTCTCAAGTGCACATGGTACATTCTTCAAGACAGATCACATACTGGGTCACAAAGCAGCACCCAATAAATAGAAAATAAATGAGGTCATATCATGCACACCTTAGGGTCACAAGGCTATGAAACTTGAAATCAACCACAGGAAAAGTCTAGAAAACCTCCAAAAACATGGAGGTTAAAGAACACCCTATTAAAGAATGAATGGGTCAATCAAGCAATTGCAGAAGAAATTTTAAAAATATATGGAAACAAATGAAAATGAAATTACAACAATCCAAACTCCTTGAAATGCAGTAACACGGTCCTAAGAGAAAAATACAGTACAATCCAGGCCTACCTCAAGGAACTAGAAAATTCCCAAATAAAAATCTTAACAGCGTACCTAAAGGAACTAGAAGCAGAGCAGCAAGGACACCACAAACCCAGTAGAAAAGGAGAAATAATAGAGATCAGGGCAGAAATACACAATATAGAATACAAAAAAAAAAAAAACCCAACAGTTGAACAGATCAATGTTTTTTGTTTTGTTTTTGTTTTTTTTTTTTTAATAAACAAAACTGATAAAACTCTAGCCAGGCTTCTCAAAAAGAAAAGAGGGAGCACCCAAAGAGACAAAACCATGAATGAAAATGGATTTATTACAATCAATCTCTCAGAAATACAAGCAATTATCAGAGAATATAATAAAAAAACTATATGCCAACAAACTGGACAATATAGAACAAGTGGACAAATTCCTAACCACCTACACACTACCAAAACTCAAACGGTAAGAAAAAGAAAATCTGAACAGACCCTAGTGAAGAAATTGAATCAGTTATCAAAAATCACCCAACAAATAAGAGCCCTAGACCAGATGGCTTCCCTGGGGAATTCTACCAGACATTTAAAACAGAGTTAATACCCATTCTTCTCAAGCTTTTTCAAAAAACAGAAATGGGAGGAAAACTTCCAGACTCATTCTATGAAGCCAGCATCACTTTCATAGACCCAGCAAAGAAAGAGAACTACAGGCCAATATCCCTGATGAATATGGGTACAAAAATCCTCAACAAGATACCAGCAAATAAATTCAACACATTATAAAAGAATTATCCACCATGATTAAGTGGGATTCATTCCTGGGTTGCAGAGCTGGTTTAATACTCATAAATCAATCGATGTTATACATCACACTAGCAAAAGAAAAGATAAAAACCATATGATCCTGTTGATAGATTCAGAAAAAGCATTTGTCAAAATACAGCATCCTTTCTTAATAAAAACCCTCAATAAAGTGAGGATAAAAGGAACTTACTTAAACATCATAAAAGGCATTTATGAAAAGCCCTCAGCTAATATCATCCTCAATGGGGAAAAACTGAGAGCTTTCCCCCTGAGATCAGGAACATGACAG
The DNA here is from genome assembly GCA_004023845.1 of Helogale parvula. Classification (NCBI taxonomy): domain Eukaryota; kingdom Metazoa; phylum Chordata; class Mammalia; order Carnivora; family Herpestidae; genus Helogale; species Helogale parvula. Next base: position 42,654 of record PJEM01003566.1, on the reverse strand, counting down.
GGGTGTCCACTCTTAGCACTGTTGTTTAACATAGTGCTGGAGTCCTAGCATCAGCAATTAGACAACAAAAGGAAGTAAAAGACATCAGAATTGGCAAAGATCAAGTCAAACATTCACTTTTCACAGATGACATGATACTCTACATGGAAAACCCGACTCCACCAAAGTCTGCTAGAACTGATCCATGAATTCAGCAAAGTCCAGGGTACAAAATCAACATACAGAAATCGGTTGGATTTTTATACACCAATAATGAAGCAACAGGAAGAGAAAACAAGAAACTGATCCCATTCACAATTGCACCAAGAACCATAAAACACTTAGGAGTAAACCTAACCAAAGGTGTAAAAGATCTGTATGATGAAAACTATAGAAAACTCATGAAGGAAATTGAAGAGGACACAAAGAAATGGAAAAACATTCCATGATCACGGATTGGAAGAATAAACTTTGTTAAAATGTCCTTATTACCCAAAGCAATCTACACATTCAATGCAATCCCCATCAAAGTTGCACCAGCATTCTTCTCAAAGTTAGAACAAACTATCTTAAAATTCATATGGAACCACAAAAAAAAAAAAAAACCCTAATAGCCAAAGTAATATTGAAGAAGAAAACCAAAATGGGAGGCATCACAATCCCAGACTTCAACCTCTACTACAAGGCTGTAATCATAAAGACAGTACGGTATTGGCATAAAAATAGACACATGGACCAATGTGGTCCAGAATTGGACCCACAAATGTATGGCCAATTAATCTTCGACAAAGCAGGAAAGAGTATCCAATGGAAAAAAGACAGCCTCTTTAACAGATGGTGCTGAGAGAACTGGACAGCAACATGCAGAAGAATGAAACTCGACCACTTTCTTACACCATTCACAAAAATCAACTCAAAATGGAGCCAAAATGGATGAAGCACCTGAATGTGAGACAGGAAGCCCTAGAGGAGAAAGCAGGAAACAACCTCCTTGACCTCAGCCGCAGTAATTTCTTACTTGTCACATCTCCAAAGGCAAAGAAATCAAAAGCAAAAATGAACTATTGGGACCTCATTAAGATAAAAAAAACTTCTACATGGCAAAGGAAATAATCAACAAAACTAATGGGCAACCAATGGAATGGGAAAAGATAGTTGCAAATGACATATCAGATAAAGGGCTAGTATCCAAAATGTATAAGGAAGTCACCAAACTCCACACCTGAAAAACAAATAATCCAGTGAAGAAATGAGCAGAAGACATGAACAGACACTTCTCCAAAGAAGACATCCAATGGCCAACAAGCACATGAAATGATGCTCAGCGTCACTCAGCATCAGGGAAATACAATTCAAAACCACACTGAGATAGATACTACCTCACGCCACTCAGACTGGCTAACGTAAACAAATCAGGAGACTATAGATGTTGGTGAGGATGTGGAGAAACAGGCACCCTCCTACACTGTTGGTGGGAATGTAAACTGGTGCAGCTGCTCTGGAAAACAGTGTGGAGGTTCCTCAAAAAACTATCCATAGAACTCCCCTATGACCCAGCAATAGCACTGCTAGGGATTTACCCAAGAGATACAGAAGTGCTGATGCATAGAGGCACATGTACCCCAATGTTCATAGTAGCACTTTCAACAATGACCAAATTATGGAAAGAGCCTAATTGTCCATCTACTGATGAATGGATCAAGACGTGGTTTACCTATATAATGGAATAGAACATGGCAATGAGAAAGTATGAAATCTGGCCATTTGTAGCAAAGTGGATGTAACTCAAGGTTATTATGCTAAGAAGAATAAGTCAGGTAGAGAAAGACAAATACCATGTTGTCGCTCACATGTGGATCAGAAGAAACTTAATAGAAGACCATGGGGGAGGGGAAGGGGAAAAATAGAGATTTTTTAAAATACTGAGAACAAACTGAGGGTTGATGGGGGGTGGGGAAAAGGGGAAAACAGGTGATGGGCATGACGGAGAGCACTGTTGGGATGAGCACTGGGTGTTACTAAAACCAACTTGGCAATAAAGTATAACAAAAAAGAGAATATATATATGTTCACAGATCAGAAAAGGTTCAGTTGGAGATATCTAATGATTAGGTAGAGGCTTGTCTTCCAAGCATCCAGGTAAAGGGCTATGTAAGAGAAAAAGTCAGCTTAAACATGTGCCAAGCCAGAAGCATATTTGTATGTGGTGGACTGTCATGAGGTTACTAGTCAGCCTCTGCTTTGAAGCATCCAGAGAAAGAAAAGAAAGAAATGGAAATTTAAAGTAGGGGTAGAGGAAGGCTAGTATGACATATTCCTTTCCCACTGCTGGCATCTAGCTAGAAACATGGCTGAGCTAAACAGAGTTAAAGTTGTATAGTGGTTGCTCTAAGTGTTACAATATGCATCTTAACTAATCACAATCTACTTCAGGTAAAATATAGAAACTTTTCTCTAATATAAGCATTTTTCCTTCTTCCTTAGTATGGTTATTATTGTATGTATGACATATATGTACATATGTATGTTTATGTATAAGATCTTTGTTTTTCTCTCTGTTATACAACTGGATAATCCCTATTGATCTATCTTTATTGATTCTTCTAACCATCTTAAGTCTACTTTTGAGTCCATTTAATGATTTCTTTATACTCTTATTAAGTTTTATTTCAATAAAAAACCTTATTTGGAAGAGTAGTTTTAATTTCACCAAAAATCTGAGCAGAAAGTACAGAAGGGTCTCATATACCACCAGCTCCCACACATGCACAACCTCTCCCATACTCTGGCCCCAGAGCAGCACATGTGTTACAAATGATGAAACTACAAATGCCACAGCATAATCATTAAAAGTCTATAGTTTACATTGGGATTCATCTTGCTGTTGAATAGTCCTAGTTTACAAATGTGGATGACATGTATCTCTCATTGTAGTTTCATACATAATAGTTTCACTTCCCTGAAAATGATCTGTGCTCTGCTTATTCATTTCTCCATCCTCCTAACACCTGGCATCTACTGACTAGTTTACTGTCTCCAAAGAATTGCCTTTCTCAGAATGTCATACGTTATATCATACAGTATGTAGCCTTTTCAGATTGGCTTCTTTCACTTAATAGTATTCATCTGAGTTTCCTTTATGTCTTTTCACAGCATGATAGCTCATTTACTCCTTGTGCTAAATAATATTCCATTGTACAAATGCCCCACAGTTCATTTACCTACACTCTTACTGAAGAATATCTTGGTTGTTTCCAAGTTTTGGCAATTATAAATAAAGCTGCTATAAACATCCATATGCTTATGTGTGGACATAGTTTTCAATTCATTTGGGTGAATACCGAGAAGAATGATTGCTGGATCATATGGTAGCAGTGTGTTTAGTTTTGTATGAAACCGTCAAACTGTCATCCAAAACGGCTGTACCATTTTACATTCCCACCAGAAATGAATGAGAGCTCCACATCCTTGTCATCTAGTGATATTTTAATTTTGGTTACTATATTTTCAACTCTAAATTCCCACTTGATTCACTTTTATAGTTTGTATTTAATAAGATTATTATTTTGGGGCACCTGGGTGGCTAAATGTCTTAAGTGTCCAACTCTTGGTTTCAGCTCACTCATGATTTCACAGTTCGTGAGTTCAAGCTCCACATCAGGTTCTGTGCTGACAGCACAGAGACTGCTTGGGATTCTATATCCTTCCCTCTCTGTCCTTCCCCTGCTTACTCTCTTTGTCTCTCTCTTTTAAAAATAAATAAATAAACATTAAAAAATATTCTTGTTTTTGAGACATTGCTTTTATATTGTCCTAGAATTCTCAAAACCTTTTTCATAATAGCTATTATTGGAGTATATGTCTGCTAAACTACCATCTGGGCCTACTGAGAATCAGTTTCTATTGCCTGCTATTTTTTGCTTTTTTTTCTTTTGCATATGGGTCTCAGTTTCCCTTTACTTTCCATGTTTCTACATTTTGTGTTGAAAAATAAAAAATCTACATAATAAGTTAACAATTCTTGACTTAATTTGTTTCTTCTGAAGGTTTAAACTTGTCCGAATTAAAATTGTAAGTATGTCTTCCTCATGGTGTACAATCACTGAGGTATTGTTCATGTCTTGTCATTTTTATTTTACTTTGATTTTCTAATGGTTGCTCTTATGTCCACAGAGAGAAGTAATCCACCAATTATTTGAACTGATCTTGTCAAAAATTTTGAGCCTATAAGGCTTTGACCCCTATGTCACTGGATTTGTGTGTGGGTTTGTGAGCACACTTAACATTCTACTTTACTGTTCAATTTCTGTGGGCATGTCACTGATCTGCTCTGTACATGTACATTATTTCTTAGTCCACTATGGATATGTGGAGAATTTATATATCTTCTGCGAGGCTCTTTCACATATCGAATCCCTTCCCCCACAAGTATCTGGCTGCGCTCCCACTGCCATAACCAGTTCCATAAAATCGAGAGAGCACAACAGTGGATTTTTCCTATTTGTTTTCAACTGAGTTTGCCACTTTCACCAGCAAACCACCCAGCCTGAGGCTTCATTCTTTGCCCCAAATCAAATCTATTAACTCTGGTAGCAGATTGCTAAACTAATGACCAGCCCTGTCCTGGGAACAATACAGATCGGAAAAGAATGGAAGACACTTCAGGCAAAAAGACTGCAGTGTCCTGCTATTCATAGTAGCTTTTCATGATGAAAGATTATAAGTTTTGTGGGTTTTTGTTTTTGTTTTTGTGTTTGCTTTCAGACAATTTTCAGAGGATGGATATTGTTTCTAACCATTTTGCCCAGATTTATATTTTTTGGGGGGGAAGAGGATACTTCAGGCAGGTAAGTCTCATGGTTTTGCAAGGTTTGCTTAACATTAGAAAACCAGTTATTTTCCTACATTAACAGTCTCCAGTAAAGACAACAAATATGACTATGGAGACAGATGCAACTTTAATATAGATAACATTTAATGTATGTTCATTAATTTAAAATCTTAGTACTAGAATGACCCAGGAACTTCCTAGAACTATACCAATTGATTGTGGAAAAATAACAGTAGCAAAAATGATACTTATTTTGAAACACAGAACATTAATTATAAAGGCAAGAAAAAATAGTGTCAGCTATCACCATTTCTATTCAACATTTCTCTAAATGCTAACCAGTGAACCAACAAAAATATTAGTTAAATAAGGAATAAAACTGTCATTACTTAAAAACGGCTTGATAGTATGTGAAAAAACCTTACGAATTTATAGGTACATATGAATTGATAGCTGAATTCAGAAATGTCAAAAAATTAGAAGTTCGGGAAAAAATACAGAGAAAAATAATCATTAAATTTACACAAAAAATTACAAAAAATATCCATTCAAAAATAGAGAAGGAACATCTCATAGCACATTTTATGAGTTCAACATTTCAAATATACTATGCACCACGGAGACCAATTTTGTGTCTGTGAAGAGAACTATAAATTGTTTAACAAAATAATTCCAGGAACACATAAGAAAGATTGCAGCTTGACAAAGTAGGGTTTCTCTTGAGAATACAAAGATGATTTCTATTTAAAAGACAATCAGCCACTCTGGAAAACAGTATGGAGGTTCCTGAAAAACCTATCAGTAGAACTCCCCTATGGCCCAGCAATAGCACTGCTGGAGATTTACCCAAAGGATAGAGAAGTGCTGATGCATAGGGGCACATGTATCCCAATGTTCATAGCAGCACAGTCAACAATAGCCAAAACATGGAAAGAGCCTGATGAGTGGATCAAGAAGATGTGGTTTATATATACAATGTGGTTTATATATACAATGGAGTACTACATGGCAATGAGAAAGAATGAAATATGGCCATTTGTAGGAAAGTGGATGGACCTCGAGGGTGTCATGCTAAGTCAAATAAGTCAGGGGGAGAAGGACAGATACCATATGTTTGCACTCATAGGTCTAACAGGAGAAACCTAATGGAGGACCATAGGGAGAGGAAGGGGGAAAGAATGTTGGGGAGAGAGAGGCACACAAATCATGAGAGACTACTGAATACTGAAAACGAACGGAGGGCTGAAGGGGGAGGGGGAGAACGGAAGGGGATGATGGTCATGGAGGGGGGCACTTGTGGGGAGGGGGGCACACTGGGTGTTATATGGAAACCAATTTGACAACAAACTATTATAAAATAAATAAATAAATAAATAAAAAACAATCAATATGCTTCACAATACTAACAGAAAACAAGACAAAATCCAATGGTCATTTCAAAAACTACAGGAAAACATTTGATAAAATTTAACACCCATTTAAGATAAATGAGATAAGGATGATCTCACCCATGAGATAAGGATGCTTGTTCTCACCACACCTGTTCACTATCCTATGGGGGCAAGGGGGTAGGAGGAGAACACAATTCTCACAAGATGGTAAAAAAAAAAGAAAAGAAAATAAGAGCCATACACGTGGGGAATGAAGACATAAACCAGCTTCCATTTTCAGCAGACATGAATGTACACATAGGAAATTCAAAGCAGTCTACAAAAAAAATTACAACATCTAATAAGTGAATTTAGCAAGTTAATGAAGATTAAACTATGAAAACTATTGTGTGTGCATACACTAGAAACAGACAATTTTAAAATTAAGCATTTATAAAAGTGTTGAAAACATAAAATACTTAGGATAATTTTGACCAAAGACAAACAAGTGTTCTGCTCTGTAACCACAGGACACTGCTTTTAGAAATTCAAGGACACATACATAATGTTTACAGATCAGCAGGCACAATATTAAGATGTCAGTTTTCTCCAAATAGATTTCTAGATTCAATATAATAAAAATAAAAATTCTAACACGCTATTTTGGAGAAGCTGATTCTAAATGTATATAAAATTTCAAACAACTTAGAATAGTCCTGTTATGCCCAGATCGCAATATCCCTGAAGACCAGAGACCACCAGGGAGACTGAGTCACACATGCAAAAGCAAAGGGCATTTATTACGGGTTTAAGCTCAGGTTCCCAGATTTCACCAGCGCAGTGGATCCGTGCTGAGAGCCCCGAACAAGGGCTGAGCAGGGTTTTTATGGGGTTTGGGAAGGGGGAGTTACAAGAAATTGTGACGTAGCTACAGTGATCCAGTCTTTATCGCATAACAGCATTGGCAACAACTTTAACCATACATTTTGTTTAGAGCGTTTGTTACTTTTGGCGGGACCCAATCACAATATTTAGAGTATTTTTGAAATTAACCAATTATAGAGGGAGCCCAGGGTCTTGTTCAGCGACTAATGGGTTAACTTTAACATTAGGCAACAGGGTCCTATCTACAGATTCTATCCACAGGCCTCACCCTTAGGAATGTGGAGGGTGGTAGCTGGCCTTTCCTCATTGGGTTTTGCAAAGGTGGTCTCTCCTGCCTTGGGCAATGTGTAACTGCCTGATAGTTTCAGGGAAACTGAAACTTAGGCCTTTAAGGTCAGAGGGGAAACTTAAAGCCTATTATGGAGTCAGTTTGGTTCAGACCTGTGTCCTTTCAGTCCAGGTCAGGAAACTACAGTAAAAAACAAAATCAAAGTGCTTACCGTACTTGATTTCAAGAAATAACACACAGGCAAGAAATAACACAGTCATAGTCAAAATCATAAAAAGATAGGACTTCATATCAATGAAACAGAATAAGTGAGTTCAGGAAAGGATCCATGTGTATGTAAATATTTGCATATAAAAAAATGAACCATCAACCTGTACCTCACTTGTCATTTAAGATCAGATATTCTTTGTTGTAGAGATTTTTCCTTTTTATTTTAAGATGCTCACCTGGCCTCTATCAAAGTGGACGCCTATAACATCCTCTCCCCAGGTATAACAACCCCAAAAGTCTCTAGATATTGCCAAATGTTTCCAGGAAGGAAAATCATCCCCACTGAGAACCACTGCCTTACAAAGAAACTAATTTGAAATAAATTTATATGTAAACGTAAAATCTGAAACATAAAACTTTAGAGAAACATTTAGGAGAATACTTTCATGATGGAATAGACAAAGACTCTTTATACAGGAACCACAGAGTTTGAACAATATATGAGAATATAATTAAGAATCTAATGTTGAATTTTGTCAACATTAGAAACTTGTACTCTTCACAATTTATTTTCAACATTTCACTGACTGTTCAACAAATACCACACGGCAAAGAAAAAAACTGAAAGAACTAATTATCTCAGCAAATTTTGTTCATTATTGTGTCTGTGAATTTGCATATATATTACATAGATATATTTGTATACATGTATACAATCTCTCACACATACACACACACACACACGAGGAGCCAAGAATAGCTTTATCTTTAAAAAATAAATAATATCAGATATGAAGGCTGATTAAATGGTTAAAAAAAATGGTATTGGCACAAGAAGAGACCAAAGGAACAGTAGAACAGAATAAAACCTACACACATATAATAATATTATGACAAGCAAATGATATGAATATGAAGATTCAAGAAGCTAAGTAAATCCTGAGATAAATGTCTAGGTAATTATACACAAATTGAAAGAAAGCTTAAAAGTTATATTAATATTAGATTAACTAGACTTCAAAGAAAAAATAAAAGAATATTACTAAGGATAAAGTGGGACATTAATTACATAATGACAAAAAGGATAAATCCCCCCAGAAGATATAACAATGTAAATTTGTATGTACCTAAAACCAGAACATCAAAATCATAATGTAAAAACTGGTGGAACTAATAGAAGACAAAGTCTAACCCATAATTATTGCTGAATATCCAACTCTTCTTTCAAAGTAATCAGTAGTGTATTACAGATAAAATAATCAACAATATTGAAGATCAGACAACACTATACATCAACTTGACCTAACTGACATTTATAGAACATTCCACCCAACAATGTTATAATAGACTTTGTTGTCAAGTTCACAGAACATTAATAAAGATACATCATTTTCTGGGCATAAAACAAACCTAATATATTTTTAGAAAATGAAACTATACAAAGTATGCTCTGTGAACACACTGCAATTAAGATAAAATTTGTTACACAGAAAGAACTAGGAACCCTCAAATATTTGAAATCTAATGACACATATATAAATAACCCAATGGTCAAAGAAGCTGTTGCTGGGGAAATTTTTCAAAAAATTAGGAAAGAAAAAGAAAACACAACATTCCAAAACTGTTTGGTCAGCTAAAGCAGTATGTAGAATATTACAGCAATAAATTCTAATTTTAGACAAGAAACTACACAAATCAAATCAATGAAATAATAAGCTTTCACTTAGAAAATTACAAAAAGAAGAGAAAATTTAATCTTTAGTATATAAAAGGGAAACAAGTAAAAGCAGAAATTAATAAAATTGAAAGGGAAAAAAAAAGCTATGTATAAAAGTCCATGAAACAAGAATAAGTTCTTTGAAAATATCCATGACTTCATAAATCCCTAACCTGACTCACCAAGGAAAAAAGATAACAGAAACACATTCATCACTAATATGAGAGAGAAAGTGAGAGGTCGAGACATTAAAAGGATAATAAGTAAATACTATACATCAATTGATACCAATAAATTCAACCGCACCCCACTTTTTTTCATTTTTTATACCTTATACAAAAATAACTCAAAATGGATCACAGATCTTGTATATGTATATTGATAAAACTTATAGAAGAAAGCATAGAAGGATATATTTGATCTTGGCTCAGGCAAAGTCTTTATAGATACTTTATATATATGTATGTATGATCCATAAAAGAAAAAAAGTGATAAATTAGTCTTCATCAAAATAAAAATCTCTGCTCTCTGGAAAAAAACTTTAAGAGGATTTAAAAAAAAAAGCTACAGATTTGGAGAAAGTATTTGTAAAATACACATCTAAGAAAAGATTTGTATCCAGAATACATAAGAAACTCTCACAATTCTGTAATAAGAATAAAAAAGGCAGCAATTTTTTAAATTGGCAAAAGATATGCACACAATTCACCAAAAAAAAAAAAAAAGAAGAAGAAGAAGAAGATATATGGATGGTAAATAAGCACAAGAAAAGATGTTCAACACAATTAATCATTAGGAAACTGAAAATTAAAATCAGACATGTCACCACTCACTTATTAGAATGGCTAACCACACATACACAAAACAGCAAAGACAGTTCAAGTGCTTGAAAGGATATGCAGGGACTGAAGCACTCTACATTGATGGTAGCAATGTAAACTGGTGTAACCACTCTAGAAAACTGTTCAACAGCTCCTTATAAAGTTAAACATGTATTAATATATAACCCAGGAATCCCATTGCTCAGTATACATTCCACAGAAAAGAAAACTTATGTTCACACAAAGCCTATACACAGAAATTTATTCCGAACTGCCAACAAATTGCATATAAGTCAGTATCCTTCACCTTAAGAGAAAGGAATATAAATTTAGTTACTTTAAATTAAGATTTTTTTCTTCATCAGAGGACATCATGTAAAGAGAGTGAAAAGACAAATTTAGAATTCTTTATCATATATAAAACTATGTTCCAGTCAATTAATACTCAAATAAACATATATTAAAACCGCAGTGAGACAATCCAACAAATTTCACATCCAATAAATTAGCAATAATTGAAAAATTAGATATTACCAATTTCTGGCAGGAAATTGAAACAACAGCAACCTTCCTCTGCAGGTTTAAGTATATATACATAAAACATTTTAGAAATAATTTTGGCAATTCATAACAAAGCTGAGTATGTATGTGTTCTCTAGGTCAGCAATTCTGCTACTAGATATACACATTAAAGAAATGTTTGCACTGTGCATCATCATGTGACATATAAGAAGGTTTGTAAGCAACATCATTCATTTAATAGCAAAACAAACAGAGAAATGGGGGAATAACTCACATATCCATTAACAATATAATTGATAAATAAGTTATGATGTATTCTTGCCACATTATATTAAACAATAGTAAAACTGAATTAACCACAGCCATATGTATTTATAGGTGTGGTCCTAGAAACATAATATAGATGAGTGCCTAGGTCATGACTCAGTTGGTTAAGCATCTGACTTTTGACTTTGGTTCAGGTCATGATCTCATGGTTCATGAGCTTGAGCCCTGCCTGCATCAGGCTCTGTTCTACACTGGGAAGCATGCTTGGGCTTCTTTTTCTCCTTCTATGTCCCTCCCCTGCTTGTGTGCTCTCTCTCTCCCACTCTCTCTCTTTTTCAAAATACATAAACAAAATGTAATATCTAAAGGAAAAATAAAGCCACTGAGGAGTATATGGTGTATGACTTTACTTCTATACATTAGCACAAAGTGAATAATTTGCTTTTTGGAAGCTGTAGACAGGTGTTGATTACAGCCAAAAGCAAAAGAATGATTTACACATTTAGTAGAATAGTTACCTCTGGGTAAGCTCCTGAATAAGGTTAATATTCTATATCTCTGCATGGGTGATAAATACACAGATGGCCATTTCATTATTTTATACTCTCTATATAAGTTTTTATCTTTTCTTTGAATGTGTTTTTTTTTCCTTCCATTCTCTTTCTCTGTCTCTCTCCTGTCCATTCTCCCTCTTTTTTTTTTTTTATGATAAATGATGTAATCTGTCCTTTAGGTCTCTGGCTAGGGAGACTGGACGGATGGGAGTCTTCATTCCCAAAGGAGTTAGAGAATACCTAAAAAAGAGCAGATTGGTGGAGAATATAACTATCTCAGGTAAAGCCAAGTGAATTTGAGCAGCTTATGTAACATCTAGATAGAAATGATATCTAGGAAAGTTGTATGGAATGTCTGAAAATAAAGACAAGGCTAGGTACTATTAGCAAAATGTGATATTTAAAACTCAGAGTGGCCAGTACTTTTTTAGGAAAAGCAGGTGGTATAAGAAGAGTCATTACGGAGAATGAAGCCCTGTGGAATACTAACATTAGGAGGGTAGATATAAGAAAAGAAACTGATAAAAAAAAGACTGGGTATATATTTCTCATCAAAGAAATAGTGCCAATAAAAATCAACCAAGGAAGTGGTTTTTAACCATGAGGGGGCTATCGACAATGCCACGTGATACCAGGATTAGTAAATGAAGAGCAGAAATAGGATTAAGGAGTTGTGTAATCAACAACTCAAACAAGCTACATTTTGTAAGCACTGTTTTTCCAGTTTCAGTCTGGAAGGTGGGGGTGTAGAGGAGGAAACAGAATATCAACAGTTTTTGATTCATTCAACAAATATTTATTAAACAACAATAATTATTGAATACTTACTAAGATCCAGGTAATTAAAAACTCTCTTCATCATTTGTTTTGTTTTCTAATAAAGTGTTAAGAATTGGTGAAGGGTAAGTGGACAGATAATTAGGGAGTAATATTTACCCAGGGTGCTCAGATAAAGCCTCCCAGAGAACACGCCATCTACAGAGACCTCAACAATGCAAGTCCTAAGAATGTCTAGGGAAAAAACATCCCAGAAAATTAAACAGCAAGTTCAAAGTTCCTGGGTTGGGAGTTCATTAGATTAGCTTGGCATATTAAAGGTATCAAGATAAGGTAAGCATTGCTGACGGCAATGAGCCTTACGGAGAGGGAGGAGATCATGTCAGAGAAGAAGCCAGAGAAGGTAGTGGGACATCTGGATTTGAAACGAGCCGGTTAAGCTCTAGAGAATCCATATATGTGGTCCACTTGGTACTATCTCTTTGCTTAGAAAAGAGTGTCTCCATTCTGCAAGACATTGATAGAAATTGGGGAGCTCTGACTCTCAGCAGAGGGTATATTTATAGGTCAAAAGAGCTCCCACTTTGGCCCTGCGAGATATGTCACTTCATGACAGAATTTAACTTCTGGGCATGGACTTCCTGTAGATCATCAGCCTGCTCTTCCTTAGAAGACAATTAAAATTTTCTGACTCTTAAATACAGAGAAATGAGGGTTGCTGGAGGGTGTTGAATGTGGGATGGGCTAAATGGGTAATGGGCATTAAGGAGGATACTTCGTAGGATGAACACTGGGTATTCTAACCAGAATCACCCATAAGGGATGATTCTATTCCTGAAATCATTATTACACTACATGTTAATTTACTTGGATTTAAATAAAATTAAAAAATTTAAAAAAAGTTTTTCTGAATAAGCAAAACAGCATATTTTAAGGTAAGATTATAGAAACATAAAATTTGCTATTTCTCCTAATAATATTGCTATTACTACTATTACAAATAATAGAAATAATAACAATAATCTCATTGGTCTCTTATGAAAGAAACAGCTATTAATTCTCTACAACAAAGGCACATATACCCTCATAAATTCACCCACATGTTATGAGGTAATATGCTAAAAAAGATGGACTAATTGGTGTTGCATATTCATTAGGTATAAGAATTCCACCCCCCAGGGCCAGGCCTCACAGAGACCTGGCCCCAATATCTCTTAGGCAAGTAAAGAACGTACTATTAATCTAATACTAAGTTCAAAAGGCTCTAACTAAGGCTAAGATTAACAAAGGGTTTTATTTCAGTTTTGTAAGGTAGACACACACATGCACACACACACAGAATTAAATCTTTATTAAAAACATTTGAAAAGGATTGCAAAAGTGTTTTATTATCAACTAACACCATCCCTTACTATCTGTGTCCACTATTTTTAGTTGTCAGTCAGTTGTGCCCTTTTCTCTTGATTTACAGTGGATAGCAAATGAAAATGACTAACTTTAGATAATAAGCCAAGCCCCACCTCTGACAATAAAGCCCACCACCAGCTTTTCTGGTTTTATCAGCACTCGCACTATCTGCTCTATAAAGAACAAAGGATTTACTTTCCTTCACTATGCACATATCTAGAGGTACTTTCCATACTCCTTTCTTTCCTCTCCTTAAATTTTAATGATCCAAACTTATACCAAACTTCCAGTTTCTTTCACACTACAATATTTTATCAAAAAGTTAGTGCCAAAGAGGTCAACTACATTTCCCCCCACAATTTTTATCCTTCCTTTAGGATTTGCATGTCATTTTCTTTACATATATATTCATGGCAAACTGAGGCACAGGGATTTACACTCTCTTTCTCAAGGACAAGTCAGAGGTATAATTCTGTCCCTGAAGCTTTTCAAAAAGCATAAGAAAAACGCTCCTGTTTCCTCCAAATCAGTTCCTCTAGTCTGCACAACACTGTAATGAATAGAGGTGGAAAACACTGAAATTTTTGGTCTCATGTTACTGAAAGCACAGAGTAACATAAGCTGTGTAAACTAGGAAACAAAGGGTCAGCTGGATATCTGAGAGCTACCACAAGGGCTAGTGGCCTGGACCATCACACTTTTTAAAAGTACCAGGTTAGGGGAAGGGGGTGATGGGCATGGAGGAGGGCGCTTGTAGGGAAGAGCACTGGGTGTTATATGGAAACCAACTTGACAATAAACTATAAAAAAATAAAAATTAAAAAATGCCTAGCCTTGTATAAATAAATAAATAAAAGTACCAGTTGGACATTATTTTGTTCATTTCCCATATTAATGACGGAGTTTAAGTAAACAGGTCGGTAGATAGGCAGACAGATTAACTACTTCACAACTTCCTCCCAATGAATTTATTACATAAAGAAGTGTCTCATAAAAAAGGAGACTTATTTCCTCTAGGTTTTCACCCATTTTGCAGTTTGAAAATATGAATGGACTCTTTTCTGTTTCACAGTTTAAATTAAAGCACTTAGAAAAGTAGGTCTATTATAGTGAGCCTAAAGATATAAAAAATGTTTCTTTAAAATGCCAATACCCTACGGGCGCCTGGGTGGCTCAGGAGGTTGTGTCGACTCTTGATTTCAGCTCAGGTCATGATCATCCCAGGGCCACTGGGAGCTTATGCCCAAGCCTCTCCATCTTCTCCCTGCAGATGGCTCTGGAGCCTCTTCCTGCCTTCAGCCTGAGCCCTCTCTAGTGGTATTAAAGATAAGCATGATTCCTCTACCTTCAGTTCTTTTCGGAGGCCTCCTGCCCTCTCAGTGCCAGTCTCCAGGGGGCCCCAGTCAGGTGGTCGACTGTCACTCCTGCAGCTCTTGGGGAACTAAAAACCAGCACTTAAAATAAAGCTGAATAACGGAAAAAAAAAAAAAAGCCGGCTTGGGATTCTCTTGTTTCCTCTATCCCTCTGTCTCTTTGCCTCTACCTCACTCATGGGCTCTCTCTCACTCTCTTTCTCTCTCAAAAATTAAACAAACCAACCAACAAATAAATAAATTGAAATATTGATACCCTAAATAAAAGGAAAAACAAATTTCTTGAGTGAAAGAATTTAACATAATGAAAAGATCTATTACCAAATGAATATATTGATTTAACACACTTTTAATCACAATAAAAGTTTTTGCTTTTTTGGGACAATTTGAAACTCACAACATGTCATAATTATTTTAAAATACATTTAAATGTTTGAGAAAAATGACAACAGATATTCACAAAAGAACAAAGCTTTTTTTATTATACCAGAGTGACAAAGGTACTGTAAATAAAAAGTACATTATATGTATATCATTTTTTAAACTGAACGAATGAATCAAAATATGGAGTCTAAATGAATGAATTAAAATACTGTGATAGCTCCAAGGATATCAGCAAAAAGAACATAATATAAGAATACTCCTACCATGGTCAACTTTAAGGGCCCGATGTCATGATAATCAGCATGCAAAACCTCTGACAATCAAGTAACTGGTGTCCATAGCACACCACTGACAAGGTGTTATTTTAAGTCAGAAAATGATAATTTGCTTACTAAATGGAGATGGAATGATTAGGTATGCAATTTAAAGAAAATACAGTTAAATGCTTAACACATTTCACATAAAAATAAAATCTCTATTGTTTAAGGATCCACATGAAAAATATACATATTTTACTGCATGAAAAATTTTGGCAGATACAGATGCAAATATATACTGAGAAAAGCTAAAAGACAATAGGCCAAGGAAGAATTGGAAGCATTCACTGCAAACAAAAGTTAATATTCCTCAGACACACATACTTATAAAATGCTCTATAAATTAAAAACCAGTATAAAACTTAAGAGAACTGAAAACTTACTAAAAAAAAAAAAAAAAAAAAACCTAGGTGCCTGGGTGGCTCTGTTGGTTAAGCATCCAACTCTTGTTTTCAGCTCAGGTCATGATCTCATGGTTCCTGAGTTCCAGCCCCACATCATGCTCTGCACTGACAGTGTATAGCCTCTTGGGATTTTCTCTTTCTCCCTCTCTCTCTCTGCCCCTCCTCCTCCTCCTACTCTTCTCTCTCTCTTCCAAAATAAGTAAACTCAAATTAAAAAAAAAAAAAGTAGTGGGGCATATGTGTGGCTCAGTGGGTTGTGCATCTGACTTCGGCTCAGGTCATGATCTCATGGTTTGTGAGTTCACGCTCCACATCAGGCTTGCTGCTGTTGATGCAGAGCCTCCTCTGAATTTTCTCCCTCTCTCTCTGCCCCACCCCTTCACTCATGCTCACTTGCTCTTAAAAACAATAAAAAAAAAATTTAAGTAGTATTCTCAATCCCATGGTAGATAAATCACACTAAAATGCCATTTTTTAACATACCAGATTGGCAAAGTGTTAAGAGATTAATGAAATCCAGTATTAAATGGGGAAATGCGTATATTGGAACAATTTGTAGGGAAATGTGATCTCACATATTCTGTAACAACTGTTGAATTAAATAATATACACAACCTAACTTAATAATCCTATTTTGGTGGCTATTTGTGGGGTGGGGTGCGGTTTCCATAGTAGAGAAAAACCACGCAAACACAACTTAACTTAATAATCCTATTTTGGTGGTTGTATGTAGAGTGGGGGGTGGTTTCTACAGTAGAGAAAAATGAACCAAACTCAAGTAGAAAAATGTGTGCCTGCAGGAACCTTAAAAAAAAAAAGACATAGTAGTGGGTGCCTGGGTGGCTTACTTGGTTAAGTACCTGATTTCAGCCCAGGTCATAGTCTCAATGGTTTATTGGTTTGAGTCTCACATTAGGTGAGCAAGGGCCACACTTTGGGGGAGTCCCACTTCTCTCTCTCCCTGCCCATTGCTCTGTGCCCTCTCTCAAAAAAGAAAATCATAGTAGTGAAAGATTTTGAAACAAGATGCATATATGCCAATGTTTGAATTAATTATAAAATACTAACATAATGAAATATTGCCCTGCTATTAAAAGTGAGTTATATATCTTACTATTGACATAAAAGGATATAAATGATACACTGCAGAAAAAAATACACTGTGTATTTGTAAAAACCTATTTTCTCTAAAAGAGTAGTAATTAAAGTGTCCACATATACATACTTACACTAATAAAGATAAATTCAAGGAAACTATACTTGGAGAGGGGGTGACGTTATTACCATTTTATTTTTATATCTCAGTAGTATTTCACTTATTAGAAAGTGCATATGTGACTTTAAGTTTAAAACAGACTGAAATTTTGAAACTATTAGCTAGATCAATTATATTAAATTGGAATACTGTTAAGACACAATATATAAATAAAATAAAATGAGAAGTATTATGAATAGGGCATATTTTAAAAACAAAACCCAAAGAAATATGTGTGTATGTGTTTACTGTATATGTTAATTGGAATTACAGTATTATTTTTAATTATATCTCCATTTTTTGAGCGGTACAAAAAGCATGATAGACTGAAAAAAACATTCTACTCTTCTGTGGCATTTGTGAGACTATATTGGTATAAGAATTCTGGGGATAATTATGCAAAAAGATATGAAAATCTTAAAATATGTATGTTTATTTTCCAAAAATTTAACTTGTTATCATATATCCTGAGGAAATAATTCAAACATTTATTTGTCAAATAAATTTAGTAAAGATTTAAGCAGGTCACAACTTAAATATTTACTAAGAGGTGAACTGACTGAGTATGTGCACTACCGATGCCTTCAGGACTACTAGGCGCTGGTACTCCAAGCATCCGAGGTGTTAATGTTCGCATCTATTTCCATTATTTGCTTTATGGCCATTGGTTGATGGTTGGGAACCACAATATAACACGTGTTAAATGTCCTAAATGCTACCCCTGAATATAACATTTTAGAGTATATAGACAACCATTAAAAGTGATATATAGGCACCTGGGTGGCTCAGTCGGTTGAGTGTCCGACTTTGGCTCAGGTCAAGATCTCAGCAGCTTGTGAGTTCAAGTCCTGCACTGGGGTCTGTGCTGACAGCTCAGAGTCTGAAGTCCACACAGATTCTGTGTCTCCCTTTGTCTCTGCCCCTCCCCCACTCACATAGTCTCTTTCTCCGTCTCTCTCAAAAATAAACATTAAAAAAATTTTTTTAAATGATATAATAGAGTGTGGTTTTCCAACTTTAATCATGTGCTAGTATACATTTAAGATTTTTGCCCTGTGTATGTGCCACCTGAATTAATATTTTCTTAATATACTTCCCTAAATCCACTAAATATCTTATCACAAGTAGAAACCAATATTGCTTAATATAATTAAGAGTAATGATAAGAAATAAATATATCCAAAACAGTAATATTAATTTTGAGCTGGATAAACCTGTTAATGCATTTTATAAAAAGGAAATTAGTTATTTAAGTCAAATTACAACCCTCTTTATATATTAACAGAATGATCAGAATGATTGAAACAAAACACAAAGTAGGATGTTTTCCCTGTAAGACTTAATATTATCTAATACCTTGTTCCAAACAACAGCAACTAGATTTTATAATCACAACATTAGCCATAAATATCCTATGTTTAAGAAAAAATTGAGGCATATTAGATATTTAGCATATAGAAAACTCAATCATGGCAGCTTTAATAATCTATGTTTATCTTCCTATTAACAAATAAAATAAATAAAGGAATTTAGAGGTCGGCAGTGCTGGCCTAGGTTCAGGGATACTATCACCATGATCCTCTTTGTCGTTCTCTTGTGCTTCCAAGGAGGCCACTCCAGCATCACCCCTCCTGTCCAGGGGCAAGTCAGGGGTGGGGGAGAGGGAGAGAACCAAGATAATCGCATCTACCTTATCTGGATTTTCTGATTAAAG
Source organism: Helogale parvula (assembly GCA_004023845.1). Taxonomy (NCBI): domain Eukaryota; kingdom Metazoa; phylum Chordata; class Mammalia; order Carnivora; family Herpestidae; genus Helogale; species Helogale parvula. Next base: position 23,578 of record PJEM01003566.1, on the reverse strand, counting down.
TTTCCTGGAACTGCCCCCACCCCCCGGCCCCTCTAACTCTCTTCTCTTAAACCTTATTGGTCTAAACTGACCATGTGCTCACCCAACATGTTAAAGAAGCCAGAAAGTTAGGGAATAAGATTATTGTAAACGGCTTAAATCAATTCCCATCCAGCCTCTTACAGTTTACAAATACATAACCACTTCACGCTAAATCCTGTTTAGCAGGAAAAAAGGAATAAATGTTAGGTAACTAGACTGTAGGTAACTAATAATTTCAACCATAATCTGAAGGGTATTCATAATATATTTTAAAGTTTCGAAAGCAGTTTACAAACAAAATGTACAAATTTTGCTTTTGAAAAGGATTTAATGTGTGTACATATATATGTATGTGTATATACACACGTGAGTACAAATGAGAATGTGTTTCTTTGTGTTGAAATAATGGTTGATAATTTCTTTTTGAGCTTAACTCTATTTTAAATATTGAATTTATACTACATTTAAAAAATAAAATCAAATTTTTTGTTGCATCAGATTTTGTTGAATTTTAGAAAATAATCCTGGTCTTTCAAAAGCTTTGATCAGCTCACCTAATATCTAAGTGTCCCAACTACCAAAATCTCTGTCTCCTGCCCATAGTCCTGAGAGTTTCTTAACTGGGGTAAGAGGCGTTACAGGTTTCTTGCGCAGCAAATACATCATTTCATTTGGGAAAGTTTAAACTGTAGATAGGGATCTGACTTCCACCTTCTATTTATCCCTTCACAGTAACATAAAGGCCGGTGAAGCCAGTGCAGGGCTTACAGTTCTGACACAAGGGCTTTCTCTCTTATCTAATTCTTACAGAATCCAGATTTGGTGGCCTTTAAACACAATGTAAGCTACATCTGTTTGATTTAACAATTGTATAAATTTTATTGCTGTTGAGACAGAAAGTAGCCTGCAAGAAAAATAATGGGTTTCCAACATCGCATCTGTGTGTATCTGTATGAATTGCATAGCTCTGTCATTTTGTACAGCTTTCTCAGTGGCTGTCTGGCTGATGGTGCCCTGGGATTTTAGTGCTTTTTAAACATTCTGGCACAAAGCAAGGCTTTTCTTTAGCCATTTGGGTTTTTAAACACACACACACACACTTTTTAAAATTAATGGTTAAATATAATGATGATTCATCTTAAAATCAATTATGCATTGAATAAAAATTTATGGAAACCAAAGATACAACCTTCATGCATACATGCTATTAAAACAAGGTCACAGGCCTCTGTCAGTAGTTACAGCTCACTCCAGAGTTCATGAGCACAAAAGGTCACTTGATCTGGCACAGGATCACTACTTTTTATTTAATGCCACTTGGTTTTCTCACTAACTAGTAGAGGCAGGGACTTCTCAATCTCTTCTAAAACTTTACACAGTGTAAGGCCAACTTCAAAATAATGGCTGTCTTGGCAGCTCTGCTGACTAGAACTTATTTATTACCTATATAAGGCAGAGACACAAATGCATCTATCTATCTATCTATCTATCTATCTATCTATCTATCTATCTATCTATCTATCTGTCTCTGCACATATTCATGCAGGTGGAGAAAAAAGGGGTTGTCTATGCTATTGCATTAAAGGCCTTTGACTATAACCCATATGCTTATAGCCTATGGCATATAGCCAATGACTATAAGCCACAACTACAATTACCTGAAATTAAAAATTCAAAATAAAACAAACTGTCTTTTTACACACCCCTGCCCTGCTTATCCCAAGGGAACATCTGGACTCAGTATTTAGGAAATCATTATATTAGCAAATTGAGAGCCAAGGCAGCCAGCATGAGGGAGATAAAATCCAATGAATCATTCATATCCAGGAGTCAAGCTGATTCATTTTGGAGCCATTGAAGTGGACACAGAGCCTTTCATAGAAGACCAGCATAAAATACCTTCCAGTTGTCAAGCCAGATTGAGCAAAGGAGAAAATTATCTAAGCATCATTTCAGAAAGTGTCAAAAGAAATGCCAACTGAGTGGCAGCAGAGATATTTGAGTTTCTAAGCTACATGATTTGTCATGACAGAATTTTAACCATTTTATTTTTTTAAGGTACTCCAAGGATGAAAGTATTATAAGCATTTCTCCCGTACACTGACATTTAAAGGATATTTATGTATAAATATGTGCTTCTTCTTTATATAAAATAACTCCATAGAATTTAGTTGTGAATATGATCACTGAAGTATAAAGTTTTAATGAAAGGAAAGTGGAGTGACAAGCAAGAATCTGCAAAGATGACCCCAGTTTGGTCAGATTGCCTAGAAGGATGCAGGCAACAGGAGGAGATTCCTACTTCCTGTAAGCATGTCCTTGTACAATCTCTTTCCTTGAAGTGTGGGCTACCTATAGAGACTTGCTTCTAACCAAGAGAGTGACAAAAGTAATGAAATATCAAGACTGTGACTCCACTGATTCTAGTGCACGCTCTCTCTCTCCCTTTCTCAAACTCTCTCTTACTCTCCGTTGCCTTCTCTTTGGTTTTGGTTTTTGTTTTTTTCTACTTTGCTGAAGCAAGCTGCCCTGTGAAAGAGGCTCATGTGGCAAGGCTGAGGGCACAGGAACACCCAACAGCTAGCAAGAAAATAAATCCATCAGCTCACAATGGAATAAATCTTATCTACAAACTTTGAGTGAACTTGGAAGTGGATCCACCCCAGTTAAATCCTGAGACAACTACAACCTTAATTACAGATGAGAGATGCTGAAGAAGTAGCCCCAGCTTAGCTGTACCAGAATTCCTGGCACAAGGAAACTGTGAGATTACAAAGATGCATTATGTAAACTGTCAAACTTTGGAGTAATTTGTTCCAATAACAGATAATTAATACATCTACCTAACCTCTCTTGAGTTCCCCATGTCTCCAGGTGATCAACTGCTCCTATCTCATAACTGAAAATGACACACTAAATCCAGGTAGACTAGTGATCAAATAAATTTGTTAGTATAAGTCAGCTTTCACATTTGACCAAGGTTTTTGATCACGTTGTCTAGAACCAGATGCTGACCTGGGGTGAGGATTTACTAATGAAGTCCTCCTTGGAGAAACACATAAAGGAGTGAGGGAAAAGGTGCCAAAGATGAAGACAACCCAGGATATGATTCCAGACAAAGACTAGAGAAGAGTTCAGCCCGTTCTGACTAGGGAACCTGGAGTCTCTGTTATTCCTCACAGGTGTCCTGCACAAAGGAGGTGGGCTTTCACATTCTCTGAGTCGTTCATCATTAGCTGAGGGTGGTCTGGTTGAGCAGTGGGGGATTGTAACTGGCCATTTGTGCTTTGTTCCTTGTGCTAATGGCAAAACCACTCTGGTACCCAGAGGGCTGTATGATGAAGGCAGGCCTCGGTACAGGCCATCAGAAAAAAAAAGCACGTAGAAGCTGGAGATGAGGAACACTGACTTGGAAGGCATGTATGAGGAGACCTGAACAGAGTGCCAGGTAGGTTCACTACCACACCCTGTAAAAACTGTCTGAAGCACAGGATGTCCAGCTGGCCCTTCTTGCAGGACGCTGAGAGACGGGGGACCCAGTGCACCCGCTGCTCTTCTCCTTGCGACATCGGTCTGTGTAGGTGAGGCTGTGTTCTCTTCATATCTCAAAACATGATAGAAATTTACACAATGCCTGAATTTATAATGAAGTTCTTTCTGGGCAGTGACTTGTGAGCAAGGGGGACAGGCACAGATGTGGGAACAGAGCCTATCTGCATTGTGCCTCTCTAACTCCAAACATCCAGATTCCTTTACCCAACATTAGAACCAGTCCTTTCCTTAAAATTATTATATTCATGATAATCTTAAAAGTAATCATATACTTATTTCAAGTATGGTATGTTTGGTTAACAGTCAGTGGCAGTTTTAAGTTTCATAAGGGAATTTAAGTAAAAAATTCTCTGATAGACACACGCACTGTGTACACTGATGTATGCTCATCTCCTGAATGCCTATGTGACTGGCTTCCCACTGTCCCACAGAGTTCAGTTCCTTTAAGATTTCAGGACCCCAAAGACAGGGATCCTCCCTGCACTCCAGTCACAGCATGTCAAAATTAGAAACAGCCAAAGCCAGGGAGTGAAATGAAACAACAAATGAACCAGAGCAGAGTGATATCAGGACGTGGTAGCAGGTGAGATGTTGCCCACATTTGCCTTTATCTGGTGCCAATCTTCAGGTTGATTCTGACACACAATAGAATTGTAGGTGCTGTCAAGCCACCTTCAGCCTCTGCCCGTCCATCTGTCAAAAAACGTCACCTCTGAGTGCACAGAATGGCTGCACAATCTTGGGCAGACAATTGATGTTACTGAGGGGAAGACTATCAAAATGTTTAATAAATCAAAACTGACAATCATCTACCACTCCCTTGCTGGCTACGAAAGAAGAACATTCAATACAACTAAGGCCGATTAAAGGGGGTTGGCAGTGTTCTCTGACAGGATCAAACCCAGGGAACAAAATTTTCCGACACTTTTCCCCAAAAAAAAAAAAAAAAAAAAAGAAGTTAACTTTAGAATTGCTAACCTCTCAATTTGACCTTTGAAGTCTACAGAATGATCTGACAGGTCACTTTAACCCATCACCTTTCAATACATTGGCAAAGTTTGAGTAATTTTATTTTCTTTCTCTTTTTCTATATACCATATTTAGAGGAGAAAGATTGGGAGCATCTCCAGAAGCCCCATGTACTAGGTGTAAGTTCAGAACTAATGAGGAAAAGCAAAGGACAGAATAAAGGAGAGTATATCAGCACTTATAAGAGTAAAGTTTATATTCTGAATGTTACTACTGTAAAAACATTTCTGGGACGGCCCAAAGCACTCCTAAATTTTCACAGAAAGGCATCTATGAGAACTTTCTTTCACTCAGAAAAAAAAAAATCCTTTCTTTTCCTTTTCTTTTTTTATAATCTCAAGTTGAAAAGCCTTCGGATGTTTTTCAGGAGGATTTTTGAGTAAAAGGTCAATATGCATTGATTTTTAACGGGACTTCTCCTAGGGATTTCACACCTGGATAATGAATCAGGTGAAGACTACCTTACTGCCATCCTGGGCATTTTACTTCCTCCCTGTCAGCCTCTCTGAGCAGGCCTGACCGCTGCTTTCCCTAGGCTTTCTGGAAAAGGCTTGGCTCATTATTTTGAAGTACTTGGTCAATTGTTAGCTTACTGTAATCATTTGCCTGCCGTCAGATTGTCCTAAATCTTTAGAACACTCAACTAATATTGTTAATGTTAATACTATCTCAGTAATGCATTTTTATTATTTATGGCCATGCATGAAATTTTTACTTTTTAATGGGCATTATAGATTATATGGCTTTTTCGTTGTAGATTATTATTTTTGGATTATCTGGTCCTTGAACTAATGCACCAAATTGGAAGAGTATAATGAAAAGGATGATTTCATTGTCACTGCAATGGTACTGGGGAAACAACTATTGATTCTACCTACAGCTAATTACCTGAGTGGCCAAGAGGGAAAACATGTTAAAACATTTTTGGTTTGTTTGCAAAATTAGTGTACATCATCTGTGGGAGACTCTGTGGGCTCCAGGATTGGACTGCTCTTTAAAGAAAACAGCCATCAGTGAGATCAGCTATACAGTCTTCCAAACTGTACTCCATAATTACTCTTCCTAATTTATTGCTTTGGAAGGGTCCTAAAATGTTATCTCAAAAACACATTCCATCAGTATTATATACTTCAAAAAACAACAAAAAAGTAAATTTAGCACTGTCTTGAAATTGTACATTATACACTCCAAGATATCTGTATTAATATCTTACCTACAGATTATTTCCAACACTAATTATCCTTATTTTATTTGAAAACTAAAATTCTACATTTTATGTCAAAGGGAAATATCTTTCTATTCTTATTTTCTACCTATTAGAAGAATGTACCTGTTTATCACTGCAAAAGAATTCTGAAAAAATACATTTTTTTCTTTTTAAAAAATTTTTTAAATGTCTGTTTATTTTTGAGACAGAGAGAGAGTGCAAGCAGGTTGGGGGGTGGGGGACAGAGAGAGAGGGAGACACAGAATCTGAAGCAGGTTCCAGGCTCTGAGCTGTCAGCACAGAGCCCAATGCAGCGCTGAAACTTAGAAGCTGTGAGATCATGCCCTGAGCTGAAGTCGGATGTTTAACGAACTGAGCCACCCAGGCGCCCCAAGAATACATACTTTTCTAACATAGACTCTTGTTATATCATCTTTTCTGTATCACTACAGATTTTCTGTTTTATTCACAAAATTCAAGTTCCAATATTTTTCAACTGAGATTTATGTAATTTTTAATCTTTAACCCTTCGAGTGGAAAAAATTTTCATGCCTGCTTCATTAACTTGCTGTTTTAAGATTTGTTAAAATTTCACTTCAGATGAATTTTAAAGAACATATTTTTATATACTAGGTATAAGGCATTGTCTTAGACAAAAAATTAAAATTAATTAGAACAGTTTTTATCCTCAAGGAGTTTAGGGCAGCCTTGGCAACAAAATTTGCAATATGGGTATGTACAAGGGCAAAGTGTTGTCTGGTGATGATACACAGGAGGAAAATCGGCTCTGCCGTGCTAAAGTCATCCGTGGATGGCTTCACAGAGGAGGCACTTGGACTGGATGTAAAATATGGGCAAACATTTGCAGACAGTGAGGGCTAAAATATATTCCAAAGAGAGGAACCAACTGTAGGTTCCAAAACATGGCACAGGCTAGGTGACGTAGTAGCATATTGCAGAAAGAATCTGAAGATTAAATGGGGGCTGAAACTACTTTGATCTATAAAGTACCCATGAATCCCAGAATCTGCGGCTCACTAATCTATCTTTAAGACAACCATGTTCTTTTGGGTATTCAATAAGTCTGTGAAATCTAAATATATGCTCTCATTAACACAATTTGGACATGATGCTAGTAAACAATATGGTTATAAAGAGAGTAATCTTGGTGAAAGAGAAAATAATTATCACTAGATTCTATGGAAAAATTTACTGTGCTAAAAAATCACCTGAGGAGTTTAAAAGTGTACATTTTGTATATAATACCATAACTATTCAATAAAAGTTTGGAAGCATAAAAAATTACATTGTTAATGAACATTTTCATTAATTTTGATCATTTAATTCTTGGAATACACTCTTAGAAACACTGGTTTAAGGAAAATTAATCAAAAATCAAACTTAAACACAAATTGGAGTGTCTGGGTGGCTCAGTGGTTAAGTGTCCTACTCTTGATTTTGGCTCAGGTCATGATCTCACAGTCCTGAGATCAAACCCCAAGTCAGGTTCCATAGTGTTGTGGAACCTGCTTAGGATTCTCTCTCGCTCACTGCCCTTCCCCCACTCACTCTCTTGCACTCTCTCTCCAAATAAACAAAAAAACACAAATCAAAACTACAATGAGATATCACCTCATACCCATTAGAATGAGTAGTATTAAAAAACCTAGAAAATTACAAGTGTTGACAGGGATATGGAGACATTGGAACGTTTTTGCATTGTTGGTGGGGACATAAAATGGTACAGATGCTGTGGAATACATTATGTTGTTCCTCAAAAACTTAAACAGAATTACCATATGATCAAGCAATTACACTTTTGTATACATATCCAAAAGACCTGAAAACAAGGTCTCAAAGAGATATTGCATACCCATGTTCATAGCAGCATTATTCACAATAGCTAAAATGTGGGAACAACATTCCATGAACTGTCCATGAACTGTCCAACTGTCCATGAACAGATAAATGGATAAGCAAAATGTGGTATATATACATACAACGGAATATTTTAGCCTTAAAAAGGAAGAAACTTCTGACATATGTTACAGCATGGATGAATCCTGAGCACATTATGCAGAGTGAAATAAGCCAATCACAAGAAGTAAATACTCTATGATTCCATTTATGTGAGGTACTTAGGGTAGTCAGTCAAAAATCACAGAGACAGACAGAAGAATTGTGGTTGCCAAGGTCTGGTAGGTGGTGAAGCAGAATGAGGGGTTATTGATTAATGGGAATAGAGTTTCAGCTCTATAAAATGCAAATAATTATGAAGATGGATGATGGTGATGGGTACACAATGTTAGGATGTACTTAATACCACATAAGAGTATATTTAAAAATGGTTAAAATTTTTGTTAAAACGGTAAATTTTTGTTACACGCGTTTTACCACAATGACACCCGAGGAAAAAATGAACGAAGAGAACAACAATAAATTTTTTATATGCAAAAAACTAATTAAACATCATCTTGGGGCTCCTGGGTGGCTCAGCTGGTTAAACGCCCAAGTTCGGCTCAGGTCATGATGCCACAGGTTGTGAGTTCTAGGCCCGCATCGGGCTCTTGCTGACAGCTCAGAGGCTGGAGCCTTCTTCCAATTCTATCTGTCTGTCTGTCTGTCTCTCACTCTCTGCCCTTCTCCCACTTGCAATCTCTCTCTCAAAAATAAATAAAAACATAAAAACATAAAAAAATAATAATAATCCAACATCATCTTTTCCATAAAGCTTTCTGAAACAACTCGAGCCAGCAGAATTACTCAATCCTTCTTTTGTCTCCCATATCATCCTATTCATACTGTAATTCATACTTTTGTCTTCTATATAATTCTTTTCATACCTGTAATTATCATTTTTATCACACTGTATTATTCCTTTTACTTGCATATCTGCCAATTATGTGATTCCTTAAGTCCAGACATATATTTGTAAATCCAGTCCCTAAATTAATGCATAACACATAGCTGGAACACAATAAACATCTATTAAATTGATTTCCGATAAGTATAAATTGTAACATAAAGAGTGATTAAAAAAAATAGTTGGATGAAGAGAAAGGGACCATAAATGAGCCTTAGAGAGATACAAATTATTTTCTTCTCACTGTTCCGATTGTAAAAAATGCAAAAAATAAATTTTTGGACATCCACTGATACATTCTTCTATGACACAGTATTCAATTTTAATGTGGTTAAAAAGAGTTAAGAATCAAATTTTAGCTGTCTGTAGCAAATTAAATGTAATTATCAAGGCGCCCGTCAAGTTTGCAAAATTACACCCTTGGAGTTTCATCAATATAATTATGTGTGAATGAATGAATGAATATCTACTTTTAGATAAACCACTTATTGGATTTATAGTGGATAATTGCTTGAGAAAGTATGAAAAATGCTTTGCAATAAAATAATTCCTTAAATGGAACAGTGTGGCAGGATACTCAAAGAAACTGTGCAAATTTATTTCCAACGTGCAAAATAATTCTGCAAAGAGAATAAATAGCCTTTTGATTACATGAAAATTTTCATGTATCGATTTTGCTTACTGGTAGATACACCTTTCTAAAAAGCTGTGGACTGGGTCACTTAGGAGGCTCAGTTGGTTAAGCATCTTCAGGTCATGATCTTGGTGTTCATGGGTTCGAGCCCCTTATCAGGCTCCGTGCTGAAAGCTTAGAGTCTGGAGTAAGCTTCCGATTCTGTGTGTGTGTCTCTCTCTCTCTGCCCTTCACACCCCCCACAAAATTAATTAAACACTGAAAAAAATAAATAAGAAGGTTTGGACTGATCCCAGCACTAAACTGACAAAACTGCCTTCAGGTGTTTCCTTTTATCTGCCATCAGGGATAATTTAGAGCTAAAGATGGTTCAGAGGCTTAAAAAAAAAAAAATCCAACAATTAGAAACAAAGATAATCTCTTAATATGAAGCAGTTAACTCTTTCTAAATGTTGGCAATCATAAGGAAATTCAAAAAAAATCTATTTTAATGTATAATACTCCTAAAATGATCTGAACTTTTTCTTGAATATTAAACAATTATTTCAACAAACTACATTAACAAAAATTTTAAACTCTTCTGTAATCAAATTCCTTAAGAATTAGGGATGACCCTTGTTCTCCTAGCTACCTTTTTTAAATATCTCTATGCAGCTGTGGAGTCAATTATTTCCCCACGTATAAGAAAAGAAATGCATGTGTAGAACATACTGACTATATAAGGGAAAAAAGATATAAATGTGATTCTCCTCTTTATCAGTGGAGAGATACTAGTGTTGAAAAACTATCATTGTAGTTGCTTCGGTCCCAAGCATATAAAAATGCAGTGTCCCCGCCATGTAGCACTAATATGGTGTATAAGGCAAGACCCTGAGGATTAGAAACCTGCTAAGGGCTGCTGTCACCAGAACATAAAGATAATGCACAATGAAATAAAGAAATAAAGGTCTGAACTTGAGACATGAAGTAATTTTCACCCTTTCTTTTTGCTACGGTGAAGTGTGAAAAGTTTAAGAATTTCATCATAATAGGAAAGATTAAGAAACTGAATTTAAACAAATTCCACAATAATTTTTTTCTCCTTCCAGATTCTTACCACCTTTCAACTGTATTAATGTGCTTATCTTTGTTTTCCTTACAGTTAGTTATAGTAATTAATTTGGATATTAATAAAATCAACTTCAAAGGATCTTTGTTCAGATTCATCAAATGAGAATTATTCAGTTTAATTATTAACATAAATCCTTGTGTGGGCAATTCTAATAAGCCACCAAAAACCACAGATACATATGTGTGCATGTACACGGGCCTGCCTACACAAAAATCTGAATGCGTAAGTAAAATTATTCAGACCATGAAGTGTTTTCTACTGACAGCCTTAAAAAGTCTAGTGTTCACTATATATTTCACATAGTATTAGCATAAACTGTAATTGTCATTGTATCATTATGCACCTCTTTGGTAAACTGGTGTCATGAGATTCAGACCTCTGACTACCTTATCTTGGACCATCTGGATGCTGGTGGGTTTAAATGTCACTTCTACTCATCCAGAACCTGCCTGCTGTTTCCGAACAGCTCACGGAACTACAGAGAAGTACCCTGTCCTCTGCTGCTGTCATACTGGGGGAGCAAAGAACCCTGAAGAAGTTTGTATGTATTTTTGTTTTTGTTTTTAAGCATTATATCATGGTTTTAGGAAATGTGGAGAGGGATTTTTGCTCAATTTTTCATTCTGAACCAGAACTTGCCATCGTTTTTGAAAGACTTTAGGTGTGCTGTATAAAGTATGTCCTGTAATCTAATACATTTCATGAATCTCCCTCTCTCCATTCTTATTTTGTATATATTCTTTCTTTTGCACTTTAAATTCTTTTATAAATATGTTTCACATTTCAAAAGAAACTAGTTTTCATAATCTTATGGTTCCATACACAAAAAAAGAGTAAATAAGGTATCTCTATCCCATATTCTACAATCAAGTATTTGTGAAGTCTTCATGAGAAGGAAATATATATATATACTGCTCTATGACTTTAAAAGATGTACTAATCCAATGCAACCAAACTGGTAGTATACTGTGGATGTAATCTTGGTAAGTATAAAAGAGTTAAAGAAAGACCAGCTAGAATAACTATATTCATTGCTGAGGAGTTTGAACTTGGTTCTGAGAAGATGAGTGACACCACAGTGTTTGGACAGGTAATTTGTAGTCAGTGTGATTAATGATTGACTGATGGTCTGAGTGTCTACGAGCAGGAAGTCAATAGGAAAAAAGGCGAAAGATGATAAAAGACAAGGGCAGGGAAGAGTAGGTGAAAATGGAATAGAAGAGGAAATGGTTAGGAGGGGTGGGTATCTATCTGGATACACTAATTTGGAGATTCTATAGCAGTAACTATGCAGCTCAAGAGAAGGTGAGATACTGATATGAAGATCATCATATTACCCTACAGATTCTAGAGTTGTGGCATTTAGAGGGAAAAATAAGGGAAGCAATGATAGGTATAGAAAGTGAGGAGAACAGATAACAGAAACATACATAATCCTTAATCTGTGTTTCCCTTTCATCTTGCATATGCATATCTATTTCACTTTTTACAAATAATGAGTAGCATAAACTGACTTTTTATATCTGAATATTTTTATTTGTCATTAAATATGTGAGGTAAGAAACCTTCTTTTTTTTAATATCTTGGTTAAATCAAGGGAGTGGAAAAGGGAAAGGGAGAGAGGTAAATTTTGTATGTTTCCAGGATAAAAGTGAAGCAAGCAGTTGCCATCATAATCCAATACCTTCTCAAAGGTTTCCATGTAGGCAATATACTTCTTTCAAGGACCCATCTAAATTATTTCCACTAGAGTCATTTATTTAAGGTAAGTAACTGTTTTTAAGAGGTTTCTGTGAATGCAAATGTCTTACCTCTTAGCTTGTGAATGATGATGAACAATTTTGTGTTAGCTGTGCAGTCTTGAATAAGTGACTTAACCTCTCTGTACCTAATCCATGAAACAGAGCCAATAATGGTATCTACCTCCCAAGACTATTAGAAGAATGAAGAGAAATTGGTGGTATAGAGCGTTTTTAAGTGTCTCAGTAAATGATGACTATCGCTATTAGAGAAGTTTAAAAAAGGTATAAAGACAATTAAAAATCAAATGGAAATACTTAAGAAAAATTCAGAATATATGTTAAATTAAAATACTAAGCAATTATAAAATGAGTGATTGAGTTCAGTGTAAGTCATAGAGATTAACAAATAATACAATTCAAAGGACAGAACCTCATAATGCTTCTTTCTACACACTAAATGATTATTGCTAATAAATGAATGAATAAAAAGGTAACATTTTTTATGCTTGACCATTGATTTGAAAGTAAAGTAGTAAAATAAATAAGAAATGAAAAAAAATGAAACTACTAAAACAGAAAAAAGGGCAGATATATTTAATTAAATTTGCTGTTTTATGAACCATTAATTAAGAAAACTAGATGCATTTACTCCTAAACTAAGAAGTGGGTAACACAGAACTATCATTGAAAACTTTAAAGGGTATAGTCAGTCTCTAGCAGTGTGATGCAGTATCTTTTTAATTCTCTTCCCATATACCTTTGTTACCTCCAAAGAGGATTTGAGGCTTCTCATGTGGCATTGCCATTGATGGCTGTCTGTTTAAAGGGTGAATTTAGACACACACCATTCCCATAATGATCTGTTCAATAAAAGACCTAGGAAATTTTTTAAAATGGGTGTTGAGTTGTTCATATTAAGATCCAAAATATTCATTTACTAATGTCAGCAAACCAAATACCGAATAGAATTTCCATACATGACTTTAAATAAATAGCATCTGTCTAAACCAATTTTAGTTAAGTAGGGCTGTTAAGAATGGCCTGAACTTTATCTGTCTGCACATGTATTTAAGCTCTGGCATTATAATACATTTAAAATCTTCTTTGAGGCCAATCACTTCCACAGTCCTGGAGGCAGTTATTCATTAATTGCACTAAACTGACAATTTTGCCCTAGTGTCACAAACATGACACAAACCAGATTATACTTGTTTTGATTTTGGAGTGTTCCTATAGCAGTTCTAATTAACAATCAAATAGAGATTCAACTCTCCTCAGGCAAACCTACCGCATCTTTGAGGAAAGAGAAAGTTGTTAGTGTCAGTGAATTGTGCTTTTTTTATTTTCCTTTGCTCTCTCAAATGTCAAAGTGATAAATCAGGAATTTGAAAACCATATCGAAGAGAGGCAAACACATGTTGTGGCAGGCTTGTGCCAGCACTGCATCAAGATTCATACCAGCACAAAGACTCCTCAGTTGAGGTGCTGTTCAACCTACCATTGAGATGCGAGGCACTGACCTGCTCTTCCTGTCATTTTCAGTAACTCATTCGGGTTCAGCAGGGACCCATCAGATATAAAGATCATATGGCAAAATAAGCCTCTATCATGAGTTGCTACAGCACGGGCGCATTACTGTGTCCACTGTATGTCATTTTGACAGGGCTTGTCACACAAAGCTACAGACCGATATTAACAGACACATCAGTAAATTAATTTTTAAAAAGGTTACTCACTATGTACTCTCATAGGGGAGTATCAAGGACAATCAAAGGCAAGTTGTTTAAACAAGTAATAGCAAAAAAAAAAAAAAAGATTCAGTTGAAAACAAAAGATTTAAAAAAATACCTATGAAAGTGATATCTATCTTCCCACTTGTCCCCTTAAAAACTCCTCATTGGTGAAAGCAAATGCAACGCCACAGATACATTTTGATAGCAGGGCCCCTCCTGAAGTCACAAAGGCTTGTTTGCATGTGTGACCTGAGGATCATCTATTACTGAATCTTGGGTTCCATTTTATTTCCTTTGCCCTTCCTGGGTATCCACTAAGCTTCAAAGGGATAAAGGAAAACAGAGCTGAATATCAATTTGGGTGTCAGTTCTTCTGTAAGCAGTTTAATAGACGTAAAAATCTTAGTTCATGTGAGAAAATGGCTGAAATATTTACATGGGATTTGAATCTCCTAAGAATCAGTCTTCCTGAATATTCCTTGAAAAGTGGCACATTGTTTTGTATGACTGTCTCATTGCTGTCTCCCCTCACATTTACCACCATTTATATATGCAGGAATAATATGGGGCTTCAGTGGGTCTTAGTCAGTTGGAACATTTTTGTAACATGCTGTAACTCTTGTACTGTGCGTAAGATAAGCCAAAACCAGTCATCAGAGCCAAGAACATAAAAACTTCACTCAATAAAAATTATTTAAGTTTCAATAATGTGGAGGGGGAGGCTGGGTTTCAAAACCAACTCTTCCAAGATGCATCACGTTGGCATGTGGATGATTTTTAGCTGAAAACAATCGAGGCCCCCAAGACTGAGGATGAAACTTTGACCTTCCCCTGCCTTCCTAAAACAGTTCAGATAAAGAACCTGCTCCAGGAATGGAATTGGTACCAAAGATAACTACATTATAAAATGAAAGAGGGGTGGTAGACAGGGGGGAAGTTAGCAAAGTCTGTTTTTTAAAATTCCTCTCATGCCGCATTGTTTCTGTGTGGGCCGGCAAATATTTATCAGATATTTAGTCTTTTCCTATGAACTTCTTCCCTTCCCTGTGAAGTCCTGGCCCTCACCTCCTTCTCCTTAGATCGAGATGACATAAATACCTCATTTTGCCTGACTTATCTTTGAAATCTCTCATGTTTATGTGGATTCCCTGTACATATATAATCAAATTTTATTTGCTCCTATTAATCTGTATCAGGTCAAATTAATTTTTAGACCAGCCAGAATAACTTTCAAGAATAAAGGAAACTTTTCTTCTCCCTGACAATAACATGCTTCCCTAAAACAAAAAATGTAAGTTTAATACCTATTGCTACAGAAAAAAAATTATTTAAATAAAAACGGTATCAAAAAACTTAAAACAGTGTGACTGCACAACGATAAAAATAATGAAACTATAAAATATTTAAATTATATTGAAATTGCTGATATCTGACTGGATTTTTCCTTAAAAATGCTAGTTTAATATGATTTTATAGAATTTTAAAATGCGCTTTATATGGATAATGTCTTCAAAGATCTTGTGTGCATCAATTAGGCTGTAAAAAGGATCATTTCTTTACATGACTAAACATTCAGGTAAATCATTCCTTTTCAAAATCCTTTCAAAGCAGGACTTTATCAAATTGTCTACAAAGCTGCCTTGCTTTAATTGTCTGCTTTCCCTTCACACTTGTGTATCTATAGAAAAGCTTGATGCCACTTAGAAAGCGCATCTAATTAATACAGTATATCACTCGTAGAAAAGAAAAAATCTATTTTGTACAACTTGAGAAATAAACTTCAGGTTGGTTGGGAATTCAAACACTGTTAGTGGAGGTTTGTTTGCCAGGAAACAGGTAAACTTTCCTCAGAAGTCAAAGTTTGAGCCAATTATGCTGGAAGACACAATTCTCTAACCAGAGCAGTTACAACTGGGAAATCATTAAAGATCCTGGTCTATAAAATCCAGCTCAGTGGTTAGAACTAGGGCTTGCAAAGATACCTCTCTGACAACCAAATCCTTTATTACTTTATGAATAAACGTTAACCCCTTGACAAGAGTGACAGGATGTCTTCTGGATAAGGGTATAAAGTAGTTACAGTTCACAACAATGGGATTCTCTGCCTTCATGGCACAAGTAGTGTTAATAGTAAGTTACAAGTACACATATCTTTATAGGCAAATGTCAAATTATCAGAGTGCTTAAGTAGTTGTAAGGGTAAATATGCATTAACATTTACCCTCCCTCTGCCTTGCTTTTGGCATATATTCAGTCTTATAAAAATGGATCAACCTTGGTAACTTTTTACAATAATACTTGTTAATTACCCATCTAGATATTTATTGTGAAAAATTAAGTTTTTGATTTTAACATTTATTCTCTGGAAATACTAACATGGACTTACAGTCACCAAAGTCCACTTAGCTATGGCCACCACTGAATGTCCAATCTACCAGCAGCAGAGACCGATACCAAGGCCTTTAAACGGCACCATAATCCAAGATAATCAACCAGCTAACTGGTATCAGGTTGATTACACTGAACCACTTCCAACATAGAAAGGACAATATTTTGTTCTTCCTGGAAGAAACATTTACTCTGGAAAGGCAACTTCCTTCCTTGCATGCAGTGCTTCTGTTAAAACTACAATCTATGGACTTCAGAATGCTTTATCCACCATCACAGTATTCAACACATTATTTCTGATGGAAGAACTTACTTCACAGTAAATGAAATGTAGCAATGAGCCCATATTCATGAAATACACTGGTTTCACCATGTTCCTCATTATCCAGAAGCAGCTATCTTGCTAAAATGGACCTTGAAGATCATTTATAGCACCAATAAGCAATAAGATCAGTCTAGCTTCCAATAATTTGCAGGGTTGGGGCAATGTCCTCCAAGATACCATGTTCTAAATCAGCGTAATAGTGCTTCTTCTCTCATACCTAGGATTTATGAGGTAGAAATCAATTGGTGGAAATGGGAGTGGCTCCATAGATTTTTTAGCCCAAGTGATTTACTAGCAAAATTTTTGCTTCCTTTCCTACCAAGTTAGGACCTGATGTTCTAGAGGTCTTAGTTCCAAAGAAAGTATTGCTACCACCAGGAAACAACTGTGACCACCAAATTGGAAGTTGAGACTGCCATTCGGCCCCTTTGGGCTTCTGCATGCCTCTGCACCAATAGGCAAAGAAAAGTGTTATTACTAAGCTGGCTGAAACAATTGATACTACCAAGGGGAAAGCTGGTCTCATACAATGGAAGTCAGTATGTTAGAAATACAAGATATCCCATAAGATGACTTAAAGTGGCACCATGTCCTATGAATAAAGTCAGTGGAAAACTACAACTCACTTCAGGGTAGATTGTTGAAGGTCCAGAACCTTCAAGACAATTAGATGTGAGTCACCTACTAGGCAAAGAACTACAACCAGCAGAGATCACTGCTCAGGATCAAGGAGATATGGAATCACTAGTAGAAGAAGGTGGCCATAAATACCAGCTATATCACATGACCAGCTGCAAAACTGAGGATAGTTATGTGCAATGGTTAATTTCATATGTCAATTTGGCTGGGCCATGAGGCCCAGATATTTCATTAGGCATTATTTTAGCTATTTTTGTGCAGGTAATTTTTGGATGAGATTAATATTTAAATTGGTGGATTTTGCATAGAGTAGATAAACACCACAACATGTATCAGCCTAATCCAATCAGTTGAAGGCCTTAACAGAACAAAGAATGACCTTTCCCAAGCAAGAAGTAATGCAGCCAGAAGACTACTTTTGAACTAGAACTTCAACTCCTTCCTGAATCTCTCATCTGCCAGTCCACTGCATCAGATTTGGGACTCATGAAGCCACCACAATCATGTGAGCCAATTCCTTAAAATAAATCCAATCAATCTCTCTTTCCCCCTCCTCCTTCCCCCTCCCCCTCTCTCATCTGAAGAACCCTCATACATTATGAATATTTCCTTTTTATCATTATGAATATTTCTTCCTTCTTTTGTTATAAATACATCTCGTTATATATATTAACACAATGTTTTTACTTTCTGCCCTCTCTTTTTCCCTTATTATTGAACATAACATACATGAATAGCAGCTAATTTTATACCATAGAACTGAAGTTCCTGAATATCAATGAAGAAGTGTGAACATTATGTAAGGTCTTCGCATCCCCCTATGGAGAAAGGATTAGAATGTCTTTAGTTGCATGCAAGACATCATGTAAGGCAGAGGTATGATATCATTATCTTTATTTAGAGATTAATATAATTGAAGGAGATTTCTGTATGGGGGCCAAATTGACAAAGGTTAGACCATGAATGTCAGTTTTGTGTTTCTACTTGGTTAGGCCACAGTATACAGTTATTTAGTCAAACATCAATCTCTGTGATGGTATTACACAGATGTGTTTAGGTCCATCTTGAGATAAGGGAGATTACCCTAGATATCTGGATGGGCTCAATTAAATTGGTTGGAAAGTTCTTAAGAATTGAGGCTTCCTTAAGGAAGGAGAAATTTGGCCTGGGACTGGATGCTTCATTTTGTCCCAGAGTGCCAGTCTGACCTTTCTCATGGCCTGCTATATGGATTTAATACTTGCCCAGCCAGCCCCTACAGCATGAAGCGATGCTTTGAAATTTATCTCTTAATACATATTTCCTACTGGTTCTATTTCTCTGGTTGAAGAGAACCAGCAGGAAATATGGATTATTTCCAATGGATACAATGATAAACACTGAAACAAATGTAAGATTAGGTGTCAGTCTTTAAAAAGTTCAGTTGAAGTATTATGTAAATTTCAAATCACCATACTATTTGAAACTTACTTTCATTCCTTAAGATATGTGTTTAAGTGGTTGCTCATATTTTTTGACAGTGTTTATCAAGGTCAATTAATCAGATGTTCTACTCCCAAAAGTTAAATACCCGTAACCTATAATACACAGTACTTAGCTAGCCTTATTGAACTAGATAGGACATCTAATGCAAGGTTAAACAGTATGACGTGAGCAGATATCTTTGCCTTTAGGGGAAAAACTTCTCTACTTATTAAGGTAATTATATAATATTTTCTCCCTATCCTATTAATGTGGTAAATTATGCTGAGTTTCAGATATTAAATCAACCTTGAATTCCTGGTATAAAATCTACTTGGTTATGAATCTTTGAATATGATCCCATATTCCTGTTCCCTCCTATTCTGATTAGAAGTTTGTATTTTTATGTTCTTTGACCATATCTCATCCAAATCACTGTATTCTCCCTCCACCTCATCACATCTCTTCTAAAGATAATTTTTTTAAATTTCTTTATGTTTATTTATTATTGAGACAGAGAGAAACAGAGCACGACTGGAGGAGGGGCAGAGAAAGGAAGACAGAATCTGAAGCAGGGTCCAGGCTCTGAGCTGTCAGCACAGGGTCCTATGCAGGGCTCGAACCCACATACAGTGAGATCATGACCTGAGCCAAAGTCAGACATTTAATCGACTGAGCCACTGAGGCGACCCATAAAGATAACTTCTATCTTAAATGTTATTATAATTTCCTTGCTTTTCATAGATTTGCGATATAAATATATAAAATAAACAATATATTATTTAATGTTGCCTATACCTAATTTCTATGAATGGAATAATGTGTATTTTTCCAAAGTTTTCCTTTATGCTTAATGTGTTTTTGAAACTCATTCTTTTTATTTTATTTAGCTATAGTCATTCATTTCCAATACTATATAATATTCTATTGCTTGAGCATATCATTTATTATTTATTATACTGGTGAAGATTTGGGTTGTTTTTGCTATGTAAGTCCCTTAATGCATGTGAAATAATTCCTGTAGGTTATACACCTAAGAGGCGGAATGCTGGAAACCAATGATACTCATGTTTAAGTTTATAATGAATGCCAAATTGGTTCCAATATTGTTACCAATTTGCAGATTCACCAACAATATGTGAAACAATATATAAAATCAAATCTTTCTGAAACTACAACCCTATCTATGTTGAAACTTATCCTTCTATGTATATAAATGATTTCATGAGTTGGAGAACTGGCTGCATGCTGATCTATTAATTGTATTTGTCTTTGAAATAATTTGTACTTTCTTCACTTGAGTTTAATATGCTCAGTAACACTACCCACTGAATTCCTGTTACCAATTATACACATATATAATGTATTTAACTCTTAAAGTTCTATTTGGTTTATTTGATTCTATTTGAAATCTGCCTCCTCTTTCACTTTCTACCATCAAAATACCTCAATTTTATATCAAAGTCCTTCTATGGAATCCTCTATATACCTTAATTAGCTGTTTTCACTCTAAATTGCCTCTCAGTTCCAAAAAAAATTGTCTCCTTTTCTATTCTTTTGTTTTTAATACTATCTCAAGAAGATAATTTGGTACTGTTTTCCCTATGCTAACAGGCTTTCTCAATTGTCTCTAATATTCTGTCAAATACCTCTGTTTTCACATTTTCTCTTTAGTATTTCCTACCATTACTATTTGGTAGTTTATTTATAAAATATTGTTCATTAAATTTGCTCTGAAATCTTAAAGCTTTGAAAAAAGTCTTCATCTCCTTTAAGCTGTTTCAATTTAGTTAATATGAGAATAATTGGGCACCTATCTATGTTATTTTTTTTAAATTTAGAATCTTTTAACCATTTTCTTCATTCTTGATACGAAACTAAAGAGTTTACAGGCATGACCTTGTTTAAAAAACGTCTTTCTAAAGTGTGCCATTTCCTTTCCCATGGTTCATCTACAAACAATGCTTCACTTTCCTGACAGTATCCAGAACAAGTAAAGCTTCGGAAGATTTATCACACTTAAAATATCTGACATATTTTAGGCAGGCAAATGCTCTGCATGTAACACTATTCTGAGTAACCATATATGGCATAATATGATATGGAATTACATGTGCTCTTTTCAAGATAAAAAAAATTTGCCAATGAAAGTGACAATAATGGGTATGTTGTGTTTGTGCTAGAAATTTAACAGGAGACTAAATATTAATAGGTGGGAGAAGAAAAATGAGATGTAAAATGACAGATTTCTAGGATTAATAAGAGTGATTTGTTATTGTTCCTAGGAAACAGTAAGATCTAATACATTACTTCACCTTTCATTGTTTTCTAGTCAATATAGTTCACAGTTCTGAAATATAAATAAACTGGTATTATTATGATAGGTTAATCAATGAAAGTTGCATTAAAAATGTACCTTAAATGCACAACTCAGCAGTTAATATGCCAGCATGTTGTTAATTCAAAAGTTCATTGATTTGAATCAAACTTTCATATGAAATTAGATGACAGGTATTTGCTATATAAAGTGACACTATTTTTGGCGAGGGTAATAGGAATCTATGCTGGGCATCACTAAGTGTCCAAGGGAAAAGAAAGCATGAAAGCTATAATAGGAGCAGAAGTTCAAAATGCTATAGTTTAATCAAGTTGTAAGCTTATCTGTTTGCTAGTTTATTTCTTTACTCCATTCAATTTATTCATTCATTCATCCATTCATTCATTATCCCTTCTATAAAAGTAGCATATCTCATTTAAGCAGAATAATGGAAAATATCCTAGAATATATATATTCCAGTTCTTATTGGATCTTATGATATTACTTGTTAAAGACCCATGGGGTAGCCTTAGGTTTTTACTACATTTTCTTTGATTAATGGGTTCACTAGTACAACAAATAATTTATAGTTTCAGTTATATTCAAATGCATAACTCTATATCTTCATGTTCATATTACATTATAATACAGTGGGGTAGAACTGACATATTCTAAACCAAAAACTTTATTAAAATCACAAATAATTACATTCATTTATCTAAGCAAAGGCAGTAAGACACAAGTCAAACTGTTTTTGTCTTAATATGTCTGATTACTAAAAATAGCTGTTTTACTACACAATTAGGAAAATAAAT
Source organism: Helogale parvula (assembly GCA_004023845.1). Taxonomy (NCBI): domain Eukaryota; kingdom Metazoa; phylum Chordata; class Mammalia; order Carnivora; family Herpestidae; genus Helogale; species Helogale parvula. The sequence continues at coordinate 1,741 of PJEM01003566.1, read as the reverse complement.
TACGTATTAAAATATTTAAAATTACTCTTCATGATTCTCAAATACATGTTCATTGAAAACATTAATATCTCTGTCTGGAAACTTAACCATGTTTTACCCTTTGACCAAATTCTTCTAACAAGAGAGGTGAGTTACTCATGAAAGCTCAAAGTTGTCCAGTAGGCTGATCAAATTTAATTTAGATAACAAATTCTAAGATGATTGTAAATAACATTCATATAAGTATTTTACACATGGTACCTAGCTAGATTAATAGAAGTCTGAAAATTAAAACCATTTTGAGAATAAATTTTATTTAAATTTAAAATATTAGGCAATTTCTATGGGTAAAAGTATCATAAATTGGTCAATCTATTTAGAGTTTTTACTTGCAAACAGAGATTCATATTTTAGAACTCTGCCACATGTTTGGACAAGTTAGTACAAGATTGAGCTGCCAATCTCCATTGAGATGTCAGGGGCTGAAATAGGAGACATTTTGTATGTCAATGCTAGACTACTGTATCATGACCATGGACATGATTGTATATTACCAGCCCATGCTATCCATTCTCGGCACCACTGAATACTGTAAATCTTTACCTCAGAGACTGTAAAATGCATTATATAGCTTCTCTTTAAAAAATACTACCACTGCTTCCTATAAAATAGAACTGCTTGTAAAACCTAAATGTTGCAGCAACAATAGACTTCCTGCCAAATAATGTGTGACCAAGAAAAAAGTAATTGACTTTACTAGCAATACTATGAGCTTTAGATGAGTTGTATTTGTATAAAACATGTGAACCTGTCTTATAAACACATTTTACCAAGTAAAGTTTGATGAAGAAATGCTTTTATTCTAATAACTTGGAAAAGACCATTTTGATATTCAAATAAGGTTATCCAATATTTAGAAAGTGAATTTTATTCCTTTCTGAACTTTTAAAAAATGCCTTCATTTTGGCACCATCTGACTGCATAATTATGTAAAAGTGTGACTGGATCTATTATGAATTCCTACTCTTCTAAGGCTTAGAAATGTCATGAACATTACTCTGATTAATAAGTAGAGAATAATTCCCTATATCCATTCTGGAGAAAGTTTTTCCTTCACTCAATCTTGTAATCCATGTCTGTCATCAGGTTCACTCAGAAAAGACAAGCTTTAACCTAAGCTTTAACTTGCCCATTTCTTTTTTTTATCAACATGTGCTATCATTACTACTATCCCAATCTTTTAGAGATAACATGTAACTGGCTTAAAAACAGCTATGTAACTTTAAAAACAAAAATAGTCTTCATCCCTTGGGTAAATCACCAGCAGTGCTTTTGCTGGGTCATAGGGGAGTTCTGATAGTTTTTTGAGGAACCTCTATACTGTTTTCCAGAGCAGCTGCACCAGTTTACATCCCCACCAATAGTGTAGTAGGGTGCCCGTTTTTCCACATCCTTGCCAGCATCTATAGTCTCTTGATTTGTTCATTTTAGCCACTCTGACCGGCTTGAGGTGGTATCTCAGTGTGGTTTTGATTTGTATTTCCCTGATGATGAGTGCAGAAGTGCTGATGCATAGGGGCACATGTATCCCAATGTTTATAGCGGCACTTTCTACAATAGCCAAATCATGGAACGAGCCTAAATGTCCATCACCTGATGAATGGATCAAGAAGATGTGGTGTATATATACAGTGGAGTACTACATGGCAATGAGAAAGAATGAAATATGGCCATTTGTAGAAAAGTGGATGGACCTCGAGGG